>NIJG01000005.1:1797714-1894903 GCA_002201625.1 Euglossa dilemma
AATTAAAAACTTCCACGTATATTATAACATTCGTCTCCAAAGAGTTAATAATTTATGATTTTTTCAAAAACTTCGAAATTCTTTTTCTAACATTTCCCAGCTTATTCTGAGAATCAAACTCGTCTACCCAAAATTTCGTTCAAATTTCTCTACACCAACTGATGTCGAAAGATGAGATGTCACGTCTAACTTTCGATCGAATATTCTTTTCATCGCACTCGCATCGGAATTTTCCCAACAACCTAAATTAGTCCGTGGTCTACATAGCTTCCAGAATCTCACCGGATCCATCAGCAGCACCGATTAGAAAACTCGAGCGACGCGTCAGGCCAGAGTCGTTCCTTGACCACAGAGTCTCAGTCACTTGCCACACATAAATCTTTGCCACTTGCATTCCCGGAGAGCCGTACCGTCCACAAAAAGCGCATTCAGTGAAACGTCAACTGCGGAAACGATCGACGCGTCCTCCCCGTTCATCGATCAAATCCCCATCGCGCGAATCGACCGGGCAAGAGCAAAGTAGGCGAAGGCAAAAGGAACGCGAATAGAGGTAAGTCGAGCTCTTGGGCCAAGCCTGGCTCGTGCACAAGGCCCCGACTATTCGCACGCGTCGGGCAAATTTCAATTATACGACAAACAGCCGTTCTGATCGCAACTGAAATCCATGAACGATATCGCGCTGTTTAAATACAGTCGTATGATTCGTAGTTTATCCTCAATACCTTGTATACTCCTGCTGTAAAAGCTTAATTACAAGCTCAACACACAGCCGGAGCGCATCGGACAACGTCCCTGGAAATCATACTGCCAACTACGCAAACATCCAGCTCTGTCTCTGTGTTTCGTTAATTGGGAACGGGGTGAAGTCAACGCGACAATCGCGTCGATTGTTGCGCCAACAGCGTCAACAAAATGTCCATCCATATGGACTTTATTCCCGCTTATTTACGTCCGTTCGGTTTATCATCGTTTTTTGTCCCATGGATGCAACCAATTCTCCTTCTTGCGCCCCGTTCTAACTCGTAGTTTTGTCGCCTATTGTCGAAGGAACGCTGATTAGTCGCTTCGAACTGTTATTTCACGGAATGTCAACGAACAACAGAGTCGAATTTACTCGTTCTCTCGTGTCGAGCAAACTCGATTTACGTTCAGCGTCCGCGTATGTGCAAAATTTTCGAAGACAACTAGCGAAAATACAAGAGGAAGATTAGAACAGACTTGTAGCTAGGATCGAAGCCAAAAGTTTCACGCTCTTCCGAGATACTTTATCAGACCTGTCGCCATAGTTTACACCTATTCGTCGTGCATTTGTCAAGAAACCGAGCTACACGAGTGGTCAGTCTAGCATAAAAAGAAATAAAAAAGACAGTAGCCCGTAGCCGAGCCCTGACATCGTCCAAGCGAACGCTAAAAGCGTTAACAGACCATCGAACCACCCAGATGTCGGAGATTTTCCAAACAGCTCAATCAAATCCTGAACCCTCCCCGGGATACCTTCCACAACCATAAATCCAACGACGAAGGAACTCTCTTCCAGCTCATCCACTTCCTCATCCGCCACCTAACAACCGATCATCCACGATCGGGCAATTCCTCTGATCCCCGGCTTTGCTGCTAGGCCGCTTTATTGTCTTCCATCAGCCCCCTAAAAATGTTCCACATTTTTGACCTTGATCGTAAGGCCTGCGCTCGGAGTCGCGAGAAACCGGTCCCTCGGTCTGCCGGCTCGGCTCGGCTCGACCAACAATGAGTCATCGCGCAGACATCCGGAGATCCTCGCCGACTTCTTGAGCAATTGTGCATTCCGCGGATCGGAGATACAGAACAAGACACGCGTGTGTCGCGGCCACGGGCTCGTTTCATATCCAACTCGCGTCTGGAACAGGTTCGGAGCTCGTAATATCGCGAACCACTCTCGGAACGGTACACGGTACGAGCCGAGTGAATTTCAAGGAGAGGAAGAAGAGGCTGCGTATGAGAGTAGCAGGAATCAAGGTATCGCGCGAGTTTTTCGTTTTCCTGCCGGGACAATTTGTCTTCGGGAATGTCTTTGAAAGGGGGTATGCTACAATAAGCCGAGAGGACTATCGTGACGCAACTCGACGTTGCGAAATTGAAGCTGCGATTTTGGAGAGAGACGGTGAAATGCTTGCAGGAATGTTGCCGTTGCATTTCGATGTTGCTATGGATGAACGATCGGCCGCTGCGAGCGCTTCGTGGATGATGATTGCGAATAGTTTGACGATTGCACAGTTTGATAGGGAGAGGTGGATTTGGAAGAGAATGGGGGAAAGATGAGACCTAGATAGGGCTGTTCCGTGTTGCAATTGCGTTGGTCTCTGCGATGCAGCAGCAGCATGGATCTTTGCGCTACACTAGCGCCACCATGGTGACGTTAATATACGTATAAATATCCCTATTTCTTAGCTTCGTTCTCGTTTAGAAGAATAAAGGAAGGACGAACGTGTGACTGTATCAAAAAAATTACACTTTTGGTTTCAAGAAGCTTCTTGTGGTAATATCGTACTGGAACGCTAGAGCGAAATTGAAAAAATTCTGCAACTGAAAAGACTCAAATATGGAAAAGAAGGAGGGCAGAGACACTCGGTGTGGCAATTGCCAACCGTATTTTCAGAAAATTTGAATAAGGAAAGAATACATGAACTCGTAAGATAGGAGTATAATCTTTTCGAATAAACCGAGGAACGTTGGACAGAATATGATCCGATGTCTTATTTCTCGGCGTCAAATAGGCTAATTGGAAACGCTAATACCGTCAGTTCTGCTGACCATCGTTATTTATGCATCTATATACACCCGTATACTGAGAAACGTAGGAAGTCTAAGATACGGATCTACTATCCCGAGCTACCACACGCATTGCTCGCCTTAACGGCAAGAATAAATCGATCGCTGGCAAAAGCATATCAATCGCCGTCCACGCGAGACGCGAGCTTTAACGCTAAGGGGTTAAACCCCGTTCGATATCCACCCTCCTGAGCGATAGAAACAAAATTCCTCCTTCGATTCGTCTTTCTTCCAGCGCCATTTTTAACCTAGACGGAGGGCCAAGGATCATTGGAGGAACCTCATCGAAATGCATCAAGCGACGTTATCACGTTCCATTTATCTCGAAACCTTTCGTTATCGAAGGTGATTATAATCCTTCGAATTCTTCGAGGGAATGTGTAACAATCCTTGAGCTTCGAGTCTTCCAACAATGTTCAGCTTCCGAACGAATCGATCCATTTTCTACCCTATTCCATCGAAATCGAGTTATCCCACCAATTACTTGATACTGTCACGTAGACTCATAACACCTCCGCGAGAACGAAGCTAAAAAAAAAAAACAGGAAAAAATGGAATTCAAGGCACGACCACTCTGTCGTCCCTCGTAACGACCGTGTATCGGCCATTACCGCGGTCCATCGGCTTACTTATTCAATCAGCCGCGCGTAACAGTGCGTGCCAAATAATCATTGCCCGGCGCCCCGACGCGACAAGGCTCGATCGACGCGTGAACGTTTAATCCGCGAGCATAAACGCCGCCACGTAGCGCAACGCACAAGCGTGCACGTATATCACGTTTCGACACAGTAGCTCATAATTGATAATCCCGCGGCGTCCGAGCTGGCCACGCTCATTCGACACTCGGACGATTCCCGTTTCAACCCGTCCACCGTAATTTCTATTTGCGCTACGGCCCACTCGTTAATTGGCCGCTTGGCACCGCGTCGAACATCGGCGAGCAGCGCGGACACGTTCTTGACCCCCGGGAAGTGGCCAGCCCAGAAGGAATCCGCTCTTTCTAGGCTATGTACACGCGCGACTCCCGATCCGGGCCACGAGATGGGTCGTTGGGCACAGACGGCGACAAAGGAGCCGTCTGGCTACGAGCACCGACACGACCGTTCCGACTTCCACCGAATGAATTTCAATGGAGCCAGACGTCGACCTGGCCACGCGTCGTCCGCCGAATCTCCTCGGCCACCGACACTCTACACCGTGTCCAGGGACATCGGCCAATCTCCTCAACCCGATGGTGGGGCGAGCAATGACCTTGCGGCACAGACTACTCGACGCTCCTGCTTTTCGACCCTCCTGGCCCTTCCAGCTCGCCGGACAAGTACCAACCACAGGGTAAACCAAGTAGCGGCTATCTTTCGGGTACCTTGACACCTGTCTTTTTAATCGATTGGTGGAGAGAGGTGTAATGCAATGGAACGTGTTATTTCGTCAAAAACGGTGCAAGAATGTGATTATTGGGGACACACGGGTCAAAAAAAGTCTCTGGAATATGAGAGACAAAATACGAGATGAAGGGAATGGGGATTATATGGAGTTTATTTTTGGTATCACTGAAAACTTGGGTAACTTGGCACCTGTCTTTTTAATTAATTGATCGTGAGAGGTTGTAATGAAATGGAACGTATTATTTCGTGAAAAACGATGCATAAATGTGATTATTGGGGCTACACGGGTCAAAATAGAATCCGTTTCTAGAATATGGGAGAATAAACACAACGTAGGGAATAGAGATGATATAGAGTTTATTTTTTGTATTACTGCAACGATTGGAAATGAGGGTACACAGCACGAAAGAACGTTTGTTCTCTGCGGCAAACGAAAGTTGTTTTCGAGTTGATTCCTTAAATCGAGAGGTAGTTCGTGAAGATAGATAGGATATGGCATGCCAAGTGATATTTTCCCAAGCAGGAGAAAGTAGGTTAATACTAGGTGTCTAATCTATAATATTCCTCTTGTCGACAGCAGCTCTGGACATATCTGGAAATTCTAATTGAAAATTATGCAGAGAGAACGTGACAACCTTCATTTAAATTAAAGAAGACACGTCTTATCCTAAAGGAAAACGCTAGATACTTGTAGTCAATGTTAGAATATCAAACACTAGTTCCATTTTACCCCTCTAAGTGGAATACTATCATCCTGCTATGACATTAATAATTATGTCACGTCTAATTTCCAAACTGTAAAAATCGCTATTACTATATTAAACACAAACAAGTCTATTTATTTATGGAATATATTTAGTCTGCATTACACGCGGCTGTTCTCTTCCATATTGTAATAGATACTAATTAATCCAAACATCCGTAATATGGCAACACAAATCGATATGTAGGCAGAATACAAATTTATATGCTACATGTATACTCAACACGAACAATGGAGATACTTTCTCGAAAACACAGGACACTAACTGACACTAAACATCTACAACAGTACAAGGGTCATTCCCTGCCGAGTGCCAGCGTCACGGTCCCTTGAAAACGCGAGGCTGGATGGTGCCAAGGGTCCACGGAGACTTGGCTGGATCAAGGAACACGGTAATTTTTGTCGACAAAAGAAAGCATCGCGGCGTTTAGGTTGTAGCCGGATGAGTGGCGCAAGGTGGGTGCCGCGGCTGAATATCGTTCTACCTGCTCATCCCGAAGGAAGTAGCCGATAAAACTGGTTTGACGGGTAGCGGCCTCCTCTCGTCCAGTTACTCGGTAGGACGTCTCGCGTTTACCTCGAGTCTCTCTCGCCCTTCTGCCACCGCATCACCACTAGCTTCGCTTTGGACTCCTAGGGCCCTGCCACGCCATGGCAGAGCTGCAGAGCCTCTCTCGGCTGGGATCCGCCATCATTGTTACGAATATTACCGTCGCCATTCACGGGCACCGGTGTTGCGTCGTCGGCCACGCGGAGATATAGCTGTCGCGAACAGGTTTTTTTAAAAGTCCGACTCATGCCCGTCGTGTTCTCTTTCGGTCGTGCTTGCTCAACGATATCGAGCCCCCTGTCACGCTGCCTGCGTCAACAGCCACCGCGACCACATTTTTTCCCTCCCTCTCCGCGGCTACGTGAATCGGTTTTGCTGTTTTTCGGACGATCGTCCAGACGCTCCGTTCGTCGCGTTGAATTTCCCCGGTTGCTCCGGGGATTCAGGCTTTCATCGACCACCGAGTTTTTGTCGGATACTCTGCACGGATAGGCAGGCTTGAAATCGTCTCCGAGAGCCACTCGGAATTGTTGTTCCGTCTCGGAGATACATGGCCAGTTTACGACACGGTTATGGTATGTCTGCGATCTTTCCTCACACGTGATATCGTTTAAACGTCACGTTTTCCTGCGGTTAGTCGCGCTGGCAAATATTCGATAAGAAAGGTGAGGTGATTCGTGAAAATTAACGAAAAGAGTGGAATCATTGTCTTGTCTGTTTGTTGAAATACAATGGCGTCTGCCATTTCATGATTTCATCACGTCTGTGATTTCATGTACCATTGTTTACTTTGACGTCGCAGATTTGTTATTTTACAATGTTACTTAATTATTACCCATTAACATTGTAACAACAATGGGAATTTCAAAATAAAATCTTCCACTTCTGAGCTTGCACGTACCTAAATATTTTTATTCGCATGTCAAGGGGTTAATACCGCAAAACCTGGTAGAACGAACGGAAAAAATCCGGAGAAATGGGAAATTATTTTCCGCGAGGACAATTAGACGACCAGGTTTACACGATTCTCTACTTTCACGGGAGCCAAAGAATCTTGTCACAAGGATTTGCAACACTGGTTAAATGTCACTTCGCGTAACAGCTGAAACGGCCGCGTGAATGACAGGACGCGATATTCAGGCTGATACGAGCAAGTTTTTCCACGCGTAACGTCAACTTTGTGAGTAATTTTACAACGAGTCTACGAGTATATTACAGCTCGATTAGTTTGCAAGGGGAACGGACTAGATACGTAAACTAGTTCCTCGAGATAGTTCACCGGGTAGCTAACATCGTCATATACGCGATTTGTTCTTTACTTCGCAAAACACGATCGTTCGACTTGCCGCTTGTCGATGGATTCGCGGGAAAGGCGTGACAGGGGGTTGACAATTTTGGTCCTGGAAACAAATAACAGAGCGAACTGGGAAGCTGGCGAATATGAGAGGACGGAACGGAATAGCGAAGGCTACGCTCCATGGCGTTGAAAGGTCGCTATTCGCTTTGAACACCAAACAAACGCGATTATATTTAATTGTTCGCGGTATTCGTGGCACGGCAAAGATCTCGATCATTCAGTTACGCGGGCCGGTATTTTTGTCATTGCCGATAACAACGTTACCGAGTTCTCCGAAGCCGCCGGTTTCCGGACACCGCACAGGGATCGCGGAATTTTGTCCGAGGCAAAAACTGATACCGACTGATTGCCAGAATTCGATTTGAACGAAATTGATTTGTAAGTCATATTTAATTACTTTCCCGTATTCCCGAAACAAAGAACTCGCTCTGGTTTCGTCAGCGGGTTAAACAGAAATGGTCCAGCGGTCAAAGCGTTCGAGACAAAGGAAGAAATTGGAATTGCAAAGTGATTTAAACCACCTGTTTTAAGAACGCGTTGTTTCACCTCTGTGCAGATGTAAAGATAGGCAAACGCGACTAGAAAACGCGTACTCGTTGTCATAAAGATATGTCTTGACCCTTGATCCTCTTAGTGAAATAGTTAAAAGAATAGTACTTGGTATCCATGAAATAGTTTCTGACATGGTAACCGACTTATTAAAATCCTTTCCATGGCTATTTCAACGATCGTTGCAAACGCCGGAGAGCAATTTGCAATCTCTATCTCTAACGAATCCGATCTGGCCTCAGTCGTCACATGCGAGACATGAACGTCCAAGGGGTTGTGGTATTGGTAAACAATAAGAGTGATGTTTGAAATAAAGAATGAGTGAGTAATTTATCAAAGAAGAAAAGACAAATGAGAGAGTATCGTACAAGAGAGTCTATAAAATTAGACACATTCCTTCTACATCGTTACGTGATCCATTTTTAAATTTAAAATGAATATTATATTCGAAGAAATATATTATCCATTACTAATAGAGATTAGGGGCAGAATCTCAGATTGCACAGTGGAAATATAAATCTACCAAACTACCAACAGTCTCTTTGAAGTTAAAGTCACTCGGAGAACCGCAATCAAATGTAACCTTTGCGCCACTTGCAATACGACACAGAGGTAGACAATGACCAGCGGATTCGTCGATTGCGGAATCGGATGTTTACAAACTTGGTTGGTAAAAAATTCCAGGGTTTCTGCGACGTTCGTGGCAAAAAGCAGCGTATTACCCAGATCCCAGTCACCTTTCTCGAGTGGCAGTCTCTGTTGGGAGCCAGGAAACATCGCGAGACACGCTGTATCCTTGGTAGATGGCTACCACACGGTGACTGTCCGTTTTCTCTGCTTTGATAAATTCCGTCGTGGCGGCGTCTCTATCGGTGAAAAAGCTCGACGCGTCGAACGAGCATCGTTTTCCCAGCGAGGCACCGATAATTACGAACACATCTATCTTTCATTAGCCTCGTCGTCCTACTAGACAGTCATCCTCCTCTCCTACCATGGGCCCTAGCCGGAGCCACCTTTCACACGCGTCGCTAGGGTAACACACGTCGAGGCTGAACCCGGCTCGTCGCTGATTATCGGTGCCGCGGCGAAAGTTAATGACGCCTATTAGTCGCGCGTTAATCACGCTTTAAAGAATCGACCGGTCGCGATATCAATTGAAGCGGCGTCGATCCCCCCGTCGAGATACGTGCCTGCGAACCGTGAGACGTCCAGGTGATTTACTGCGACGAGCCGGGTCGAACGCGAGCCGGGGTTACGGAAACTAGCGGTGATCGTGCGTCGAGTAGCTTAGATCGTTTTCTCGGTCCAAGGTCTTCGGGATACGTATGCGCCTCTTGATTTATACGTTCAAGCGATATTTGCTTTGGGAACTGGCAGACAAATGTTCCAGGCTTTGCTCGGATACTGGCCAACGTTTAAGCAGGACTATCCGTACGGGAGCAAACTGAAATCTCCCGAGTTTGAGTCAGGTACCATACCAATGTCTGGAGATTTGTTTAAACGTAAGGTTTAATTCCTAGCTTTTTTCCAAGTCCATGTATAGACCGAAGTTTATAATTAAATCCAAGTCTGGATCAAAGTTTCCATCCAAGTCCTAGTTTCAATCCATGTCCAAGTCTATATATAAAGCCAAGTTTTCGAGTCCAAGTCCAAGTCTAGGTTCAAAGTTTCTATATAAATCCAAGTGTGGAGCAAAATTTCTATCCAAGTCCTAGTTTAAATCCAATTCCAAGTCTAGAGCCAAACTTTCTTATAAATCCAAATCTGGACCAAAATATCTATCCCAATCTTAGTTCCAATCCAAGTTCAAGTCCACATATAAAGCCAAGTTCTCATTGAAAGTCCAAGTCCAATTTAAGATCCAAAGTTCGTATCTAAATTCAAGCCTGGACCGAAGTTTCTATCCAAGTTCCAGTTCAAATCCAAATTTAGATATAAACCCAAGTTCTCCTTCAAATCCAAGTCCTGAAGTCCCAGTGAAGATCCATGTCCTTGTTTAAATTCCCATCCACATTGAAATCAAAACTCAAGACTTTGCCCAATCCAAGTCTAACCCAAGCCTGACTCGAACCGAAATTCAAAATACACTCGGTACCAAGTCCAAAATCTTACCAACGCCTTAGTCTAAACCTAATTCCTTTGTTCGAACGCCAGTTAAGTCCTGGTCCAAGTGCAGACCTAACCTCTAACCTAAATCCTCGCCCAAGAGCAGCAGGCAACTGTAAGTAGACTAAGGCTAAAATTTCAATAATTCATAATATCCCTGGCGAGTTAATACACCGCCTGACATGGCTAATAATACCACCATTGTTACGTGTAGCTGTAATAACCGCAGCAAAGGAAATGCTTGTCCCCTATCCGTTTGATCCATCGGCTTAGCAAATCAGCCATGATCTATTCTTCGGCGTTTTTGCGAGTCGAGTTTTTGCGGTCTGCAGCAACGTGCAATCGGGTATGATCCTGCCCGGCCACAAAAACCGCTCGACGTTTATCCCACACGATCGTTATTATACATTCCAGAAGCCGGTACACCCGGTCTGATTTGCAAGAGTATCCACGATGCCAAGGATAATACACTTAAGGGGACGATATCTCTGAACCGTGACGAGTTTACCACGATCTAAATCGAAGATTTTAATCGCTCGAAGCTACTCCCTGAAGTACAGCTCTGATTGAGTACGAGTGCCACGTTTATAGTCACATCACGTGCCCTGGCTCGTGTATTACATACAAATGGCACGAATACCAGGCGGATACTTTCGAACCTCTGGCAGTGTAGCTAGACACGAAGTCTCCTTCCTTTTTCTCCTCGCTTTTATTGTCCTCGATCTTTCTTCCTCCCTTGCTACGTTTCGACCACTACACTCTCGTTAACGCATTGTCCCTCATAGTCTTATTATGTGGTTCTCAGAAGTGTAAAATCTAGATAGCAGCGGTGACCAGGCGGGGATAAATGCCTGGTAGCCTTCGAAAATCTTGCCTACCGTTGACTCGCGGACAACTTTTCTCTCTTTTCCCCTTTTTTTCTCTTTCCTCGCTGGAATTGAAGCTTGCAAAAAACATTCTCCAGTCTAGATCTAATAGACGTCTGTATTAAAATAGTGGTAGAAAAAGAAGAAACGATTTATATTTAAGTGCATATCACAGTACGAGGAAAGACCTAATCGAAAGTGATCATTACTCGAGAATGTTACTCTCCGAGTATTTATGTATCGTGGATGTGTATCGAGATACTGTCAGTCGCTGATACCTGGAATAAGATTATATCATACCCGAAAGAATATTATAATAATTATCAACGAGTCAGAGATATTCGAACATAACTAATATGACTTCGTTTTAATCGTGGTCTAGAACAGGATTTTTCAACCGGGTCGAGGATCGATATAGGCTCGCGTTGAACTTTTAATGAGTTGCAAAATGGAAATCGTTGCTTTTACATTTTTTTCGCGGATAAATTTGAATAATAGAGAAAAAAACTGAATTGAAGCATTTCACGGTGAAACGAAATTTGTTCGAATTGATCTGTGTATAAACGCGACGAGTATTAATTTTCGCACGGAGAATGTTGCCACGCGTTATTACGCATTAAAATTTATTTTTTAATCCGTTTCTATAAATCTAGGAAAATTAATCAAAAAATTTCAACAGAAATTTCACCAACAATTCCACAGCAAACGAACATTGTTCGCCGGTACACACTGTGCTCGGTGTAACGATGCGTTTCTCTCGAAATTCGAATTACACGCGCGTGCTGATATCTCTGTCGCCGACTGTACACGATTAGCCCGTTTCATCCGAGTCGTTAATTCCACAAAAAGTTCCGAACAATCGGTTGAATTTAATATATCCGAGGGCGAGTTGAAAACGACGAAACACATCCCGCTTAGCTTAGCTCGCTCACATATTTCTGCTCGGCTAAGTGCAAGATATACCGGTAGAACATGCTAATGACAGGAAGAAAAGTTCGCGTGGAAAAATAGCCGAGCCATTTACAAACCATCCGAGGCATTCTATTTCCATTTCCAGTCCGGCAGAAGACGACCTCGACGGTTCTAATCAACGCCGCGTGGATCGTGAACGATTCGTGAACACTCCGGCGTAGTTTAATGGATTTCCAAATACACTTGGGGGAGGGGGATAGACGGAGGGGGAGACGGTCGTTAAAGGTTAACGACGGGGTCTGTACGGATCGTGTGCCGCGAGCGTCGCTGGGGCACACGATATTAGGATCTAGAACTCGCCGCGCGTATATCAGCGTGACGCACGTGCTCGAATGTCAGAAACACCTCGGAGCGTGTAATTCGTGCGCATCGGTGAAAGTTCGCTGGCCGAGACCACCTCGACGAAGCGCCGACGGGATCAACGGACCGAAGACACAAAAGGTCAGGGATCGCTGACGTTCGCGGATGATTTCAGTTGAAACAGCCGTTCAACGATTTGCACGCCTCGCAAAAACTCGGTATGCCGTACACCAACGGTGTGCTTAATGATGGAACGAGGGAAATGTATCGCGCTATATGTGTCTCGTCTCTGGTGTTCATTTCTCGATGGTGATGCACGATCGTATGGGGTACAAGTTGTTTAATTAGAAAAGAAAGCGTGAAACGATAAAACTTTGTTTCGTAAACAAACCGAAGGTAACACGTCTCACAGGGTACGTGGTCTTGTCGACAACAGGCGAATTTGAAATATTCTGCCATGAGATTGAAGAAAAATCCTATATCAATTTCAACACAAGTTATGGCGTTTGAAACTGAAACGTAATAGAGTTTGATTGCTATTATTCTGTGAATTCAATGAATTTGTAATATTAGAACTAATTTGATTAGGAGTCAAAATGATTTATTTTAGACCTTTTAACTTCGCTATTGGCGAGAGTGTGCAGTCGCTTTTGGCAGAATTAATACCGATTTCTATTCCAACGCTATCGCAATTAATTTCACCGTACTGGTTTAATTATCAACGATAACGCGTATCATATTTTGGCGCTCGTTACAGATCGGTAGTTTTAGCGTTAATTGTTGAGATTTAAATATAGATTTCGCTCGCAGCAACAGCGGAACATAAAATCTAGCGAGCTGGCACGAGTTATCTTCCCCAATAAAAGCGAGCCGGGTTATCACTACTCAAACCCTACATAACATCCCTCTATCTTTCCCATACCAGGAAAAACACGAAACCATAAAACGAAATTTGTCAGAACATATCGTAAATATGAAAACGAAAGAGCTCCGATAAACAACCCTAACAGGCTACCTAATCTTTCTCGACACGTCGTGAATAACTAAAATCTCTTACCCGATCCAAGAACCGCCGCGGACCTGTTCCCATCGGTTACCTGAGAGTAACGAAATAACAAATTCTCGTAGCATTAGACGTCAAACATCGATTCAGGAACGAGTCTTCGACTATCTCTCTACTCACGAGGTCACATATGTAACTCGTGAAACTCAAAGGTCTGTTCACGAGAAGAATGCAGATCTGATTAACCGCAGTGCAGTAACTACACTTTCTCCGAGCCGATCGTAAAAATAACTCACACGGGTTTTCCTGACTGAAAGCACAATAACTATAAACACATCGTATAACAAACGGAACGAACAAATCACGTCGAGATACGCAATCGGCTCTAATTATTTAGTATAAAATAAATAGAAACTTTAAAGGTCGAGTCTCGCTCGCCTCATCCCAAGCGGAAACTCCTCGGCTCCGCGCATATGCATGAGAGCAGACCGCGTTATTTCACACTTCGAAGCGACTTGCCGTCCACGCGACCGTGAAAAGCAGTCGAAAGAAGGCTGAAATTCAACGGAGCAGTTCGCGTGGATCCCGTTCGCGGCGCTGACGTCGCGCATCAGGCAGTTCTCATGCGCAGTGGCGCGAATTCGCGACGCGTCGGCGCATCTACGCGGCCCGGAGGCGCCACCGTCGCGGCGGCGAGTTCCCGCAACGGCTCCGACTGCAAATTGTGACCGGTTGCTCGACCACCGTTATCGTCCCGCTCGTATCTAATCAACTGGACAAGATGCATTGTTACGTGCATTCCGACGCGTTACGTTTATTTCTTCTCCTTCCGAGGATGATCCTGCCGGGCAAGCTTTTGTTTCCAGCGCAAGTATACGACCGTGTAATTGCTTCTTGATGAAGCACCGAGGATAAATTAAGAGCGACTCGTCGGTGCTTGATTTTATGTGTTGATTAGGCTCGACTGCTCGAAGAACGGATTCAGCAATATATTATTTCATTCTCTTTCTTTTTCGGTCGAAAGAAAAGCGTCGAGAGAGTTATTTTCTCGGGTTTGCGATTTATAATTTCCGAATATCGAGGAACAGGGGTATTGTTAAAGCATCGGCATGAAATATGTCTGAAAACCAAGGGTGTTTGTTCAAGCTTTCGACTACCGCTCCGTTTCAAACGAAATATCAGATCCTGATATTTTTTACCGAGAAGTTCCTTCGCGTTAAAGCCTCCTTTCCACCCCACGCGAGAATGAAATTCCACGGGAATCCTGGAACGTGCTTCGAAATTATCAACAAACAATGTATATAGGTACACGTAATGCAGCTCGGAAGGGATTGTTTCCACGCGAGAGCGTCGTTAAAACAGCATGTCTGCATCTCAATAGATATTATCAATTTTAATGCCATTCGGCCGCGCTACTTTGCAAATACAAATTCAACGGCGGACGCCGGTTCTTTGTGGAAAAATCTGCTCGCCGGGACGACAAACATATTGATCCATCGTGGGACAAACGCGGAATACGTTCGAACAAAGAATACGTCATAAAGCGAGAGACTCGACGTCGTGACACCTGGAAACTTGAAGGCTGTCGCGAATAATGCAAGACGGTCTTTTAAAAATTGAAGCGTCCTTTTGTCATACCACTTTTCACAGGCATACGCTTCCACTTACACCGAATACACCATTAATCCCGTCACTTGTAATATACCGTCACGTTACCTGTAAAAGGTACTAACTTCGTGGGTTATATGTGAATATTTCTCGTATGGAAATTTTTCAAAACACCGAATCAGATTTTTTCAATTAAAAATTTGGTTGAAGCAAAATTTTGAATCGCAATCTCTCGCTTATTCTATTCCAATTGTAACTTTAAATTAATTCTAAATAATAATAGCAGTTTCCAAAAATTTTATAGATATTCTGAATAAATTATTTTCTCTGAGATTAACTAGTATCACTAGCAAATCTACCAAACGGATTGCTATCCTCAATCTTCCGACAAGTCTAAGATATAATTTTAAATTAAGGCTACAAAGAGCAATAATTTTCTTCTTCCCCCTTCCAACATCTTCCCTCGAAATGACAAAGTTTGTGTTAAAGAATTTCCCAACATTCATGACTCACATAAAGACCCCAAACTTTTGAGCAATATATCGAACAAAATTCAGAATACATTTTTATCAGAGGAAGCATCGTTAATCGAAGAGAATAGTACGAAATCGCTGAGCAACAATAGGCGAACCTATTTCCAATGTACCAAAGCGTGGAACTCGGTCTAATTACCAGACGTCGCGACAAGTAGCACGCGCAACTCTAAACGCAATTAAACCGACAAAAGGATCGTCCGGTGTTCGCTGAAGTTATTCTTCGCGAAGTTTCCTCATAAACAGAGTCGAAAGAGCAGATTGTCTAGCTCGAACGAAGCCCGGCCCCAGGGGGACAGAGCTATTCTCCATGGTAAACGCGCGTTAGCGAGCAGAAAACTTTCAACCCTCGCGTAGACGCCCCGTCATCGTGCGTGTCGTTCAATTAGAAGAAAACTTTTTACCGTTCCACGGCCAACCGTTACCTCGTTTCCCTCTACACGCCGTTGTACATCGCATTTTCTAGGAAGACATTTTGGTACCACGATGAATTTGCGAATTGGGAAATTTCTCGTCACTCCAGAATGTAGCAAATGTGTGATCATGTAACGAAGCAAATTTATCGGTGATGTTTATTCGTTCTGAATGTTTATACGTGTTTTAATAGGAATAATTATAATAAACGATGTAACAATGGCGTAATGTTAATAATTTTTGTAACAATGGTAATAGAAGATTATAAAATAAGAATGATAAAAGTAAGGATGATGATATTGTATAATTATTCTTAGGTAAATTCCTATGAAGCGATGACATCTTTTACAAGAAAAGGAGATGTATTTAATCTAAAATACGACTCACAATCTTACATTAACTACACTTGGACTACTCACACTCTTACTGCCTCACTAATCACTGACTACTCTCGCTACTGGCTCTGACACTGACACTGACTCTGACACCATTTCCCTACTTAGGGTTCCTTAGCCATAATATTAACACTCTGGACTCTCAATTATATTTCAATTATGTTATTAGTACCTCCCAACGTTTATAAATATTTTATGTGAAATTTACTTCTACTAAAAAGCAGGGGTATTTAAGTAAATAAAAGACGAAACAAATTCAATTGAAGTATTTTGTAATTTTTATTAAAGTGTGCGGTATCTTTGAAACAATTTCTTGACGCGAAGTGAGACCCGACACAGGAGTGCAAAGGGTTAAAATATAAACATCAGAAAGAATTAATGTCTGGTTAAGAAACTGAATATTTAATTAGAAAAGACAATCTGAAATCCTCTCCGAGAGAAGGCAACAGCTAAGCCCCCAACAGTAAAATACACAGACGCGAGAGGAAGACTTATTCCACGAATAAGAATCTAATATTTAGTCAAAGAAGACGAGGCAAAGGCCACGTAGCCGAGCAAAAGGTTACTCGTACAGCCATTCGTATCAGCGACAGAATCCAGCCTCGACCATCCTAATGTACCATTAATTTTATCTTAATTGGCATAACATTATCTCAACCTTTATCTCGACCCGAGTTACTCAAATTTTTACGACCCGCGTCCCTCCGCGTCCACGAACACCAACAGCGAAATCTCGCAGCCTCCACTCCACCCATAAACACGCCACCTACACACACATACGCACACACACTTGCATGAAGAAACGTTCACGGTTATAACACAAAGCTCGGACCCTATTCACGGTCGTGGTAGCCGGTGCTCCACGAGAGAACGCGAAAGACGTTCCCATTGATATTATCTCTGAAAGAAATCTTCCGGGCCTTTTACGAGATTCTAGGGAAACACTCTTGACCCGGGCGAGGGCGTAGCTGCGAGTACACACGGTTTGGCCTCGAAAACGCCAAGACAAAGTCGCGTGTCCACACAAACGACGGCGGGCAACTGAAGGGAGCTGGTAAGTCACGACGGTACTGCCGCATCTGGGTCAGTGGACCATTGTTACGCGCCGAATATTAAGGCTGGCCCGCGAAGGAACGACGCNGACGCCAGCGCCGCCGCACGGGTCCACGCGAAAGTTCACGTGTCGCCGCTTTGATCAAGCGACGCTGAGGTAGGGGGCGTCCCGCGGGCCCTTGCGTCGACAGTCCTCGAAACTCAGCGGCGAAACCGCCTCCATAAACGGAAGAGAACTTCAGCTTTTTCAATGTAAGACAGTTTTTACATAAATATTATTTTAAACTAATAAGCATCGTAGACTAACACTTTAGAGACGAATGTCATATTATACGTGAAATATTTTTATTCTTTAGAGCGAAAGTTGCTCAGAATATGACGAAATATAATTTTAGCATTGCCATCAATGTTGTGCATATCTTTTAATACTTGATGGTGTATCGTTAACTTTGTTTCTCGTCCCCAAAGGATTAAGTTTAATCCTAAAGTCGATCTTATAGTTTAAGTTTTCATTTCCAAATATTCTATACGTTTTCGTTTCTTCTGCGTGTATTTTTTCATATTTATACTGGCGCGTTAAAGGCAAGAGAACTCTGAAAACAAGTTGGGAATAGGAAAGTAAAAAAAGGAAGAATCATCGGTATACACCAGCTAAGAATCTTTCTCACACTTGTAGAATCTCTGTTGGGGTGAACGAGGGTAGAGTATGGCGAAGTTTATCTTTAAAGCACGTGTCTTTTTATGGTGAGGGAATTTTTTAGTAGCACGCGACAAACTTGATACCGAGAGTCGATCTCTTTGGGAATAATCGATGAGAAGTTGATTTTTCGAGATTTTGCTACGTAAAGTATCAAAAGTCAATAATCTGCAGTGGCGAGGAAGTGGGAGAGAGAGTTAGATCGAGTTATTGTTATGGTAAATTTATTTTCTGTGAGTGGTACTCGGAGAATGCCGCGGAGCAACTACAGAGCGGTGATTGGTTTTTAATTTCATTTCGCATTAGACGGTCGTAGGAACACATTCGAGGGTATTATGTGTAAATTGTAAATGATAAAAACGAGCGATGTGTCGTAATCGCTCAGCGGATGGAATTCGCTTTCTCATTGACCATTCTCTGATTTATACGCGTTTAATTAGCGATAGATATAAGTAGAGCCGACGACGTTCCCCGACACTGTGACAAAACGCTCCGAGGAATGTTTATACCCGCTCGTAAACTCTCGATCTTATTGTCCCGAAAGTCATAAAAGCTACCCGACAATGGCACCTTAGAAACTTACAGAACAAGTACCCCTCCATTCCATCCAGCCCGGGAAGTGAACAATTACTTCAGAGGCGTCTTATATATTCTCCACAGTACGCGATCATCGCCGTTATATTATTGATTTCAAATCATTACCGGTATAATTAATTCTACGAGACGGTTAACCATCTGCCTTCGGTTATTATCTACTGATACACGTAACGTTGCATAAACTATATTATATCCTAAGATCTAGAATTCTTAATAATTTGCAAACTTAACACTTGCATTCTCAAAATTTTCTGATATTCCAAAATTTTCCAAATTTTGGAGACTCGAAGTGTAGAGATACTTCCGTTAGATCAGAGATAAGAAGGTATGAAATCGAAACTTTGTCCAAGTCTAATTATCAATCACTGTTTCGAAAATGAATCACTGAAAAATTCGAGGGACTCCCCGCGTTTCAATCTTTCGAGAAAACGATGAAAACCCAATTAAAATAACCCAGCTTAACCCAACCAGAACTAATCTAGCCCGACGATATGGGAAACCACTACGCTTCTCGAAAAAGCAAATATTTAACGGCAATTAATATCGGTATCGCGTAGCGGTATAAAAAGAAACGTGTCTGAAGGTGTATCGACTATGGGAGACCAGAGAGCGCGAGTGTTTCACTTCCGGTGATTAACGCCGCGCTGATTAATCGCGTATAGCGTCAAAAGTTGAGCACGCAAGCTTTAATGGAGCCAAGTAATTTCGAGCGACCAAGATCTAGGGTGAAAAGGTGAAAAGGTGAAAGGCTGTGCACCATCGCTGCGAGGCCCGGAGAGCGAGCAGCAACGGAGATCTTTACGAGGTTATATCGAGCCGCCGGTGGCCGATGATCCTCCGTCGAGAACGCGAGTTAAAAGTAGCTGACCGTCGTCTGACTGACACCAAGATTACACAAGCGATATAAAAGTTCCCTGGCTTAATATTTATAGCGTTGTCCATGCACACCCAGGCATGGAAACTTCGACCCTGCTATCCCTCGAAGAAAAGCAACGAAACAGAATCAGGTTAAGTCCCGTTGAAACCTTTACACCTAATACAGAAACCATATCCAATAAATGTAAAGTATAGATATGAAACATTTCGAATTTTCGAAGCAGACCTTTTTTATTTTTTTTAATTTGATCTATTCCAAGTATCGAATTCGTGGATTCGTTACTTTTTATATCGGAAACTTGATGGTTTTCATTCGGATTTGGTGTCAGGTATCTTGATATACGAATCGTTCTCTGTTTTACAAAATGGAAAAGAGTTTTCGCTCGTTGAATAATTCTGAATATCGCGAGAGGATTGTAACTGCGATTAATTAACGGATTACGAACAGATTTACTACACTCTATACCACTCGAAAAAAATTTGGAAAGTTCTACGTTGCTAGACAGCTCTAGCGATATTTAGTATTTCTTTACATTCGAATCAAACCTTACTCAACCTAAAAGTTTCCTTTTAAGGAAGAACCTGACCAATACCACCACGCTTTGCGACGCAAAGAAAGCATACAAACGTTAGAAAAATAATTTCCAGAAAGGTACATCATCATCCGATATTCATTTGGTCTCAAAACGATTCAAAATATATAAATTTTACGAGTGAGAATCAGCTCGAATTCTCTTGGTCGGCGAAACGAAAAGACTGAACCGGTCGTCAACTATATTTCACCGAGCTTCCCCTCTGTCACAAGCAACCAGATAACGTGACGCGTCGAAGAGGTTACAGCCGATTAAATTCACCAAGGCCTCCCGCGTCCGGACACAATGTGCGGGCGGCTGAAGCGGGCAATACGCGAGCGTATCAAAGCCATTTCCGCCTCAACGTCCGAAGACGCAGAGCAACGGATACCTCGCGCTGTTTGCACAACATTATCCAGCTATTTATCAGGATTTCGCTGGACTCGGTTTTAATTCGCGTTAACCGCGGCAGCTTACGCGTCGGGCCACGGCGCGGGCGCTGCAGTCGCACGATTTATCGGGGAAAAACGCGACGCGGGGCCCACGGCGTCGCGTCCACCCGTCAGCAGAGGGAAGAAATACCGAGAGTCGTTGGCACACCGGTCGCGGACAGGAAATTCCAAGCGGAGCGACCGAGCCGCATTGATACGAGGCACCGGGAACCGTTAGATGCCCTTAGAGCCAGATACTTCGACGATTCTAGCCTCAGATACAAGCGTATACGGACGCTCGGCAGAGCGAGTGTTAATCGAGCGAATACGTATGTAGGATCGACCGGTGGAACAGGAGAAAGAGAAAGGGAGAAGAGAGGAAAAAATATGTGGATCGTTGAGAGAGTTAAAATTAGCGTTTCCTTCGAGTCGAAGGCTAGAAATTACTATTTAATACTCGCGATGAACGAAATGTTTATAAATTGTTGGAATGATTGGTTGATACAGGTAGCTCTTCTACTCCAACTTATCTTCTCAATTTTCATGTTACGACCGACACCCACTCTCGACTATCTCTGTCAAAATTGCTTGCGATAAAAACTCGAACTCTAAACTGACTCGCACTCACCTCTGCATTCCTATTTAACACGCTCAACCCGGTGGTCCACACCTATAGAATAACTTACCATAAATAAGTATGGTATTTAATTTATATAGATATTTCAATATTCGTGAATAGAGTTTTATAAGTAGTCTCTAGGAATATCACACAACTACTCAGACACTGGTAACTGGAAAGCGACAGAACTAAGCAGGCGCTGCCAGATGAATGCACGACTTATCATTTAGTGAACGCCGATCATAGAGACTTCGAAAAAATAACGTGTTATCCATACGCACCCTCTTCTTTCGTTTATTTCTCTCTGTTGATGACGTGTCTCTTGTGCACGTGGTACGATATTTTTTGATGGAGGTGAGAGTTCAAACAAATTTGTTATCCCTTTACGGACGAGAACCGAAGTGAATGATAAATAATTAAAAATGACGAACCGAGAGAAATATTCTGAATTAAACGATATGAAAAACATTGATAACCATGCTAAAATTATTTTTCGCTATATTCCAAGCAGCTCTCGCTTTAATAAAACCAAATATTTCCACGTGTATTATGACATTCGTCCACAAAGTGTTAATTTGTTTTCTGCAATTGGGAAATTTTAATCTTTCTTAACGGGGATTAGCTAGAGTCGTAATGGAATAAACCAAAGACATGGTATGTATAGTTCGGTGACTTTGGTGAATATAGAATGCCCGAGTGCCGGGAAAATTGTCTCAATGACGGAAACACGAATTCCAGCGCGACCGACGCGCCTCTCTTCATCCGGTCGCGCTCTCGAACAAACGGAGTTTAATCTCTCACCGTTAGACATGCTCTGATGCCTCATAGATATTTTAGCATAAAGTTTCATTTTTCTTCCGTGAGCCGTTGCGCGCGAGAAATGTCCCAGTGATGGGTGTAGATAAGGCGAGCGTGTGTGACGGTGTTTAACAGTGTGAGAGATCTGGTGAGTTTAGATGTTCGGTGTTGAAGGTGAATGTGGTCGTAATATGTTAAGCGTCTCGGCTATGGTGGCTGTAATCTATGTTACACCGTGACTATATTCTCGGGACATTGAACGCTGAAACTGAATTAGGAAAGCGAGTCGGGGAATATTTTCATCCGATGAGAGTTTTATTTTTGGCTTCGCACCGCGGGCCACCGGAGCTACGTGCAGCTCAGAGCGTGTTAAATACCCCTCAGCGTGGATTAAAGCGATAAGATAATGTAGCGAAAGAGGGAGAGCGTGTCTGTTTCAGAAAAACTTCCTGTTCGCTGTCTTTAGTAGCGTCTCTTTACGTACTGCACTTTAACGCTAAACCTACCACGGTCAAATGACCGGTGAATGGAAAAGCAGTAGAAGCTTTGAAAAATAGAATGACAGGAGACGTTGAGATAATGATTATACCGTATATTGGAAGAAAAGTCGCAAAGACGAGTAATTAAAATGGTTGAACGTAGAATTTTTAACGAAAGTTTGGAAAACAGTTATTTAGAGAATAGTAGGTTTAGTGTTAAACATAGATTTTTGTTTTTCATTTTTTCAGCTAATATAGTTAAAGGTAACTCGTATACGAAAATACCTACATGAAAAATGTTGTGTTTAAAAGAAGTTCAAAAAATCATCAGAACTCTAATTTGGGTTGATAATCTTTAAGCCAAAACTTATCCAAGCTTAAAACTAAAGTCTCTAATCTAAACTCTCAGACGAAGATGAAAAGTTGCAAAACCTCAGAACTGTCGTCTCAAACCTAAATTCTCAGGCGATGTTTGAAACTGACCATAGTTCTAAACCCAAACTCTAAGGCATATCAAAAAGTTAGATAAATTCAAGACGACGAACTGAAACCCAAACCTAAATTTAAAAGGTGAAGTCCAAAATTGGAAAGTCAAAGAATCGGGCTTAAATTCTCAAAGTGAAAGATCGGCCAAACTTAAGACCAATCTCTTGGGTAAAATAAACAACTGGTCAAAGTATGAATTTAGAATCGCGTCTCGAACACAAACTGACCAATGAAAGTAGGAGAAGAAAAGGAGTGCGAAAATTCAAACACAACTATGCTATACCTGAGAGTTTTTCGCGAGTTAAAAATTGGAAAAATTATATTCTCGAACATTAGATTGCTCCGCGTGTATGTACGGAACAGCACGCATCCTGTGCAAACTTAATTCCACGCTAAACCCACTCGAAATCGTTCTCCGGAGTTAAAAAGAGTGAGAACACAATCGATAGCAATAGCTATCCATCCGAAGGCCTTGTTTTCGCGCATTATTTTGCAACGCGGCCTCCGCCGTTGACCTGAATTCATTTTTAAGCGCTCAACAGAGTAGAACGAGTGCACGCGCTTTTCACCCTTCGCTCTCTCGAAGAGAGGGAGGCTTCCCTCTCGCGCCTAAAGGCCAGAACTCTATCCGCCAACCGAGTAATCGGTGAACCGTGCGGCTGGCTACCCTCTTGCGCGTCAGCGATTCACCTCAAAGATGAATGGGAAAAGAGAGTAGGAAAAAGGCGACAGAGATAGAAGACTCGGCGAGAGGGTGAGTTCGTTAGCGATTGTATTTATATTTATTCGGGATAACCTTCCGATGTATAAGTTCATAACAACCGTAGGAATACTCGTAAACGATTTATTCGCAAAATCGTTTCCACGCGAGATTTCGCGGAAAACGGATTCCTGAAGAAATGAATATTTCTTTTCTTCGAATCACCATGGTTTTCAGTTTGATCTCTCCCATGTTTAAAAAATTCCTTCTCCTATTTTTCGTGCAAATTATTTGATCGACTTAAATTGCAATTAATATTTCAACATATCCAGATAAGCTCGGTTAATTACGCTTCTACTAGCCGCAAGAATAAATAACTGCAACCGCGGAATCTTTAATGCATCGGTAATTATAAAAGGGATGAGATAAAAGATCGAAGGAAACGGAACAAACAGAATTATTCCCGCGAAACAGTAAGATCGAGTTCGCAATTTTGCGACAATCAAGTTTCTTTTTTAATTCACCGTACACTTCAAACTTTTAATATCTCGGAATGAAACGTACACGACTTAAAACCAGGTGCATAATCTTCGGCACAAATCTTAAATTCAAACTTCGAGGGAGACTTTTTCCAACCCTCCTTCTGCCCCAGATTCGCGTCATCCCGGGAGCCGCGAATATCGTTTCCCGGCGTGTATCCAAAACGTCCGCGATCATCGCGGAAGAAAAGCTTTCTAGCCACGGTGATTAATCGTCGAACCATTTCAAACGATACTCCGAATCGCGCGCCATCTGTACACGAAACGCAACAAAACCGGTGAATACGAAAGTTGTTCATCGACGACTTTAAAATCGCTGCGACCCCGCGTTACATTTACAAACGCGGAATGCATTTTAATACTGACAAGTATCTCTGATATCCGGACTATCATTTTCGGGTTAGTTCCAAATCGTTCTGAACCACAGATGGCGCCACTGATGCTCCAACCCACTACCATTCGTCGAACATTATTCCGGCATCACGTTGGAATGTGTTGGCGACCGATTTAGAAGATCGACCCTTCCGAAAATATCGCGCGACGTTCCTCGCCGCTGTCATAAATGCCCATAGAGTGATCTACGGTGTCAACGTACCACGGTAACGATACAGAACACCGTGTATCTCGCTCGAACTGGATCCGACGCGAGTTTCCGCGAACGGCCGATTATGAAACGAGGAAAAGCGTTACCGCAGAAAGATCATAATTACGATATATGTGTGTGACTCGATTTAATCTCGGATCACGGCTATTCCGCTCGAAATATCGACCCTGTTTCCCCGTCGTATCAGCGATCTAGCTAAAACGTTCTACCCCGTTCCTTTCCAAACGCCGTTTTATGGATCTACGTCCGACGCGTGTTATATTAAACTGTAAATCCGCCGATGCTATCGGAACGCTCTAATAAACCGAAGAATTTTAATAAGTAAATAAGATTATAAAATATCCTTCCCCTGCTGCGAACGGTTATGGCTCAGCTGGATGTACTTGGCGTTTCAAACGCGGTTTCCTGGTGCGAATGTAAATACCGCGCTGGGAATAGCGGGAAATAATTGTTGTTTCGTTAGCTGCATCTCGCTGCGTTTCATAGCCGATTTGCGTTTAGTTACGGGAATTATTGCCACCGGGGTTTCAGATTGAGGTGATGTTAATATAGAGAATTATTCGAAACGAAGTCGTCAGCGCGGTCGTAAATTTTATTATATAATGCATGTACGTTTAATGGTAGAAATTTACGAGGATTTACGAGAACGTATAATTTTAGTCATTGCAGAAATCAATCAAACTGTGTTGAAAGGAGTGTGTGTATAGTATAAATGGCAAGTATATGCAGCTCCCGTTTAGTATCTTGTTTTATTTAATAACTAATGAACTCGAGTTCTAATAAATATACAAAGATGTCGACTTCGTTTCGAATAACACTTTATACCTAATACAAAGTTATACTTTGATATATCTATTGTTGCAAATATATATTTGATATCGCTAATATTCTAAGCATGCTTGATGTAACTATTATTACGACCTCTTACCGTTTAAGTTCAGGTGTATCGTGGCATAGCGAAGAGCAAGGTCGTCTGATCGCGTCGATGAATAATACGGAACTGAGACAGGAAGGCATCCGCGAAAATTCACAACGAACCTGATCTGTGAAGTTTATGTTCATCCTTATGTACAAACCACGCCTCTCACCGGTTATACTCATATTCGGCCTGATTTCCTTGCCACAAGTCTCATGCGCCATATTATAGGCAAAGGGGTTGACAGATTTACTATATGATTACTACGAACTATAAAGTGACCGATGTTATTACTACTGTCAGTATCACCGTTATTATAACACACCAAACCAATATTCTTCCATTCGCTAAAAATTAGTTCCTAGTAGAGGCTTAACCCTTTGCGAACGAGGAACGAAGTTAACGATACATTCGGTGTATACTAAACGACTAAAAATAAAGAATCAAGAGAAATTCTCCAAATTAAAGAATATGTACGACTTTGATGTCAACGCTAAAATTATTTTCCACCATATTTAGCAGCTTACGCTCTAAAAAATAAAAATATTTCCACGTATATTATGACATTCGTCTCCAAAGGGTCAATACGAATCAACACTCGTTGATTCTCTGCCAAATGAAGAAAATCATTTGCAAGAAGTGCAACTGATTTTTGAAACGCGCTCTACATACGTGTAAAAGAACCAGCTACGATAGTACGAACCATTGAGAAGTTATCTCAGCCTGGAATCGCATCCCTTCGTTCCCTCTCGAATCGCGACGCGTCGCACGGGGAATAAATCGCGAATGGCGGCTCGATCGGTCATCATGATCGGGCTCGATCGGTTAACGAGTTCGTCGCGATAGAGTTTCACCCGGAATCTAAATTCCGGAGCGTGGAAAACAGGAGTGCCGGGAAAAGGAGAGATATACCTCCTCGCGATGCACCGTAACGCGATATCTCGATGCAGCGAGCTCCGACTGGATTAATGTCGGTGAGTTCGCCGTGATAACGAGGAATCACGGGCTCGTGAGTTTGTCCGAGCGATTTCCGTGTATCGCTGAGACCGGGCTAACGTTCAAGGAAAACCTAGGAATACGCCGACAGTTTCCAGCGAAGAAGAACGAGCGTCAGATTTGACGCGGTTGCAGAATGTTTGAATAAATTCGATACCAATTTTCACGAATTAATTTCTTCGGACCTTTCATGTGGAGTAACGAGAATTTTGTCTCAAATATTCTTTAAGCGATTAAAATAAACGGGAACCGCGTTTGACGTTGTTGGGACATGTTTGAACATGGAAAATTCGCAATTCTAATTAGTTTTATGAAATGATTTTTCTAGAATAATAGAACTGCTATTTGGACTATTCTCTAGGTAATACAATTTTGTGTTGCTAGGAATATTCGAGGAAAATATTGTCCAATCGATTTCTGCGTATCGCTGAGAATGGGCTAACATTTAAGGAAAACCTAGGCACGTGCCGATAGTTTCCAGCGAGGAAGAATGAGCATCAGATTTGACGCGGTTGTAGGATGTTTGAATAAATTCGTTACTAATTTCTTTCACAAAATAATTCCTTCAAATTTTTCGAGTGTAGTGACGAGAATGTTGTCCCGAATATTCTTCAAGTGAATAGAATAAATAGAAAGCGCGTTTGACGTTGTTAGGACATGTTTGAACAAGAAAAGTTCGCATTTCTAATGAATTTTATAGAATGATTTTTACTAAAACTAATGGAACTGCTATTTCGACTATTCTGTAGATAATCCAATTTTGTGTTTCTAAGAATATTCGAGGAAAATAAGTGTTTTCGTGACTCACTGTACATAGACTGATCTGAACCCTAGCTAGCGAAACCAAAGGCCGATATCTCTCCCCTCAAGATTCGCAATGCCAGTAGAGCAGAACGAATCGAACCAAGGGTAATCGAACCCCAAACGCTACCAATAGGCTCCCGTCCTTTGTGTAGCGAATTCTCGAATAAGATGCGATCAAGCGTACGCTTATAGAACACTGCGCGCCATAATCTGAGAAGCAAATTACCGAACCATGGGAAATAGCTAAACGCGTGCTTGACACCATAAGCGTCCCGCTAATTTGAATATATCCCTTCGAAATCTACTTCTCATTCCTGAATCCCTCGAACTTATCATTCTCGAATAAAACTGAGAAAATAAAATTCAGACCAATCGACCACCTTTAATTTTCGTTACGAAACGAGGAAAGCGCGTTGTTTACGATACGGCCAATTAAAATTTTTGGAATTACCCAACTTTTACATACGCGATGATAATTGCGTCACGGATTGGACGCCGGAGGGGTTAGGCAACGTCACGTGACCGAACGCAACGTTGCAACATAGCGAAGTCGTAGGACGGCGTATCGGGCGATTCACGAACGGTTTTACAACGGGTCCACGTCGCGATTTATGAAGCGGAATACGCAAGGATCGCAGAGGACATGCGGCCGACGTATCGTGGCACCGCATCCATTACGGTGCACTTCCGTGGTCCGAGCGCGCGCATGCGTGGCCACGTGCACGGCCGACTCTATGGCATATGCACGTCATATACATTTGAATAACGCCGCACGCATCGATACCAGCCAAGCTGTACGCGACGTACGGTCGATCCGAGTGATTTACGTTTACCCTTACTTATCGTTCATCGCCCACTCCCGCTCTTCCTTTTCCTCAGGGCTGACGCTCGAATATTCTATTACGGTTTTCGTTCCTTCCTACCTGTGAACATAAAGAAAATAAACGTTGGATTACACTAGGTCCGAGAAAACGAGGATCCAGGCAAGATTGGATCGTGATAAATTGCTGGTAGGTTTATGGTTACGTAGATTTTTGTCTTTTCAGTTGTTGGTTTCAGAATGTGTGTACGTCTGATTGTCATATCGAAGACGCACCGTTCAGTTAATGCTAGCTTCGGGAAATTAAAGCGTACGAGCTAAAGGTGACGAGAGACGTCGCAGACTATTCCGAGGTCGTGGAACCATGACAATTAAAAGAGCCCGAGATCACTGCGAAATCATTGAAACTCGCGGGCCATAAGTTCGGGTCGTGGAAACTATCTGGAACCGTCCCAAGACCGCAGGGCCATAAAGCCCCCGAGTCAGAGGTCGCGCAGCCCATCAGAAGACTCCCTATCACCGTAGAACGTCGAGATTAAGGTGCTCGATCTCGCGAGATTCTGTCTAGACGAACAGAAAATAGATTCCCCAGGGCCAGGATTAGAGATCTAAAGACCGAGGTACTGGGTCCAATGATTAGGTCTTCCTAGTTCGGCATCGAAACCCTGAGTACGCAACTTTCAATTCTACGATGTAGAATCGGAGACCTCAGTTTCGATGTTCGAAGTATAGAACCTGGACCATAGAGATTTGGACACTTCTTAAAGTTCTACACGTTCCATAATCCGAATCCATGATCGCTTAGTCTTGGCTTCATCGTCACGCTCAAATCTCGATGTATCATAGAACCACCAAGTGATCCTGACGAACCTAACTGTCTCTTAATTCTAACAAGCTATATCAGAGTTCTAATGCTATCGGAATCTTGGATTCTCAATCTCATGAGTCAGTTCCGGCATTGTGGTTGCGAAATCCTCGAGATTATACGGTCTTCTTCTTCAATCAGTTCCATAATCCTCCATTAAGGCTTACGTGGCTATATTTCAGACTCATGTGAAGTTTTCAACGAATTCGTAACGTTTTCCTTTACAACCTCACCTGTATCAACGCCTAATGACAGCAGTCGATTCGTGAAAGCACGACTTCAGCTGACCAGAGCCTTCAGAAGTTACAGAATGAAAATCAGCAGAGCGAAAGTCGGTAACAGCCGGTTAATTTTCTGGATGCATCGATTGTAAACGCGTCACCGTGTATTGGCGACGCAGAATTTGCATTCCGGTCCCAGCCAGTCGAAGGAGTCGCTGGCTAGGCAGCTCGTCCCGCAGTCAGGGACCCCACGAAATATCAGCCGCGGCCAGTCGAATTAAAGTTGAACGATCGTGCCCAGGAATTACACGTATGAGTAGCCTTATGATTACGCGAGGTTCGATCAGCGCAATCACGCGTGCACGAGCCGGGTATGATCGATGGCGGGTTGGAGATCGATTACGGGTCATAATCGCAATTATCCAGCGGCGAGGCCGCGCGCGCGCGCGAGCGCCAGCGCGTGGTCATCCCGCATCTGTTCCGAATTAATCCTCGCTGTACGACAGGGAACGCGGTGAGCCGCGTTTCAATCGACACGCAAGAATTCACGCGGCCGCGCCAAATTAATTTCGCGAGCGGATCCCGGTGACTTGGTTATGATCGATTGCAACGGAAGGATCGCGAGGGTTCCACCCGGTGGGGTCCACGCGTTCCCACTTCCTTAACGTTCCTATCACTCACCACGATCGATCGATCTCCTGATCCTTGTCCGACATGGAATCAAATTATCCCCTCCTTCCTTTCTTATTACTTATTCCGTAAATTTTTAATATCGCAGAGGGATATCGCGATTTTTTTAAGGTTACGAGGGTTATAATCTCTGCCAGTTAGGATTACACCGTGTGTGTGTGAAATATTTTGCTACTTCGTTGAACTGATAAGCGACGTGTGATTTCCCAACTTGAATTATCGTTTCTCGTTATTTCGACGTCTCTTGGAAAATCGTAAATCGCTTGAAAATTTTTATCGCGATCATAGCAGAGTGATCCGTTATGCGTGATTATATAGTTTACCATAAAGTGCACCTTCAACTTGGTCCTACCCTAACTTCCTCGACTTTGAGAATTCGTCGAACCGCTAAATTTAGGAATATTTACTAGCAATCAACGCGAATACTATATTGAGAGTCGAGTCCCTTCGGATAGATAAGGTTGCGCTATAAATAACCGCGTAATAAAACATTCGGTTAATGATAATTCGTGCTTATCATCTCCAGTGTCCATTACAGGACTGGTACTCCTACTCGCGAGACTCGTCGGCAAGAAACCGTATCCCGATTGCATCGATACCAGCAGGAGGCTCCGTCTTGGGCCAACATGTCTCCGTCGAAACACGAGCAATCGCGTGGCTCGTATAATTAATATTACACGTGAAGTTATACATCATCGCGATGCAGTGGGTATCAAAGATGAGGATCGACCGGGCGTCGCGCAGGGCGACGCAACGCCGGGGCACAGGGGATCCCTGATTATTCCTCGATAGCCTCTGTATCGTGTTTCGAGAGGCTTTATCGATTCTTATTCAAATAAAAGCGATAACAGTCGCTAATGTCTCCCGCGGAGTAGACGTCGGTGAATCATGACGGAACGACGGCGACGCTGCGGCGTCTCTGATTACGCGATCGAGAATAGGTGCTGCGCACCCACGAGTGTATACCTAGTGGGATGGCACAGGGATTTTTTTCCACCTGATTTCTCTTCGCTTTACTTCGATTTCGATATTACTTGTGAAATTGCCACTTTCTAAAGTATTAAAGGATCGTGTTGCAAACTTTAGCTTAAATCGGGGAAAAATAGGACTATTCGTCAGCGAAAGATTAATAGTTAGGTGTGATCGTCACTATATTCCATTCACAAGGTAAAGGAATTTACAATATAGATTTTCAGGGTTTGGAAAGATAGTAGATACTAGTTATAGTGCACATCTAGTATTAAAAAACCCTAATGAGTTTCGTCACAACGGACCTTCGTTTTTTTAATATTTTCAGTCCCAATCTTAGTTCTTCTCTTCCTCGTGTGATGGTATATGATCCTACATGTAAATTGATGCTTTCAGACCATGACAAAAATTCGCATATTCTGTCTTTACTATTGAATTGTACAATCCTGCTACCATAACCAAACATCTACTTCTTTAACTAATAATATTGCAGTTCGTAAAAATTTATATAAGATAACATTAATGGAATATTTTGAACAAGTTTTAGCAACATATATGGATTTACGTGTTACAAAATGGAACTCGAGATATCACAAAATCGATCATAGTATCTCCTGTATGTAAAATACAATTGGACGATTCGATCGGCACACGTGGTGCTCGACCAATAACGAAAACTCGCGTGTTTTATTTTTACGACAGTGACCGAAGGTGATCCTGTTACACCGCGACCAGATCATCCTCATGGTACACTACCGTGGTCTCTCTGCACGGTGGTTTAATCAAGCATGCAGAGGTTGTACGTCATTTTTGGTATCCGCAATCTCAGCGACGCGGCGTATCGCCTGGCCGTAATTGCGATTACTTCGACGATAGTCGGTCGAAATTAATTTTCACACGGCGCCTGGGTTTATCAAACGCGCGTTCCCATCGACACGCGAGGATCCGTGTACACCGTAATTAATCTTAATGCTAGGAGTGGCGAGCGCCGGTTATCGCTGATACGAATTGCACTAGCATTACACGCTGATCGAAATCGATTTACGAACAACCGCGTCGAGAGTTCGCACGTGCATCATATGTATATGCACGCGCGGGCCGCGCATGCTAATCTATGTTATCGCGCACGGATTGAAATCTCGCGAGAACGTTCGTGTGCTTGTTAGGTGGATAAAGTCCTGTCGGCTACCGTTCCGAGCCACTCGTTATTTCCTTTCTTATTTTCCCATTTATCTTCGACCAATTATTTCATTGTTATTCCACGGTTGTTTTTTTTTTCTTTTTTTTTCAATAACTCTCGTTAAGCATTTAAAAGCTAAACAGACGTGTGGGTTTGGAATCAATATCAATCAATTAATAGTAAAATTCTTCGGTAGGAAAATAATTCGCCGCTATTAATTCTGCGTTGGTATAATTAATTGCAGCGCGTATAACTTTTTGCACGTGTTGCAGTTATCCTTGATTGGTGACCTGCAATTTATCATTGATTTCATTGATCATGCATATATGTAGTTTTATCGATCTACAGCAAAATAGCGAGAAACTTATATTGCGAAAACGTACGTGTGGTTAGAATTTCTAATAAACGATTTATTCTTTTTATTTATTGTTAATAACGATGATTCATTTGTTGATTCGACTTCGACTCGGAAACATCTAAATTTTTATTAGGGTATACAATGGTCATCATACCTAGTATCATGGGCTAGGTGCTGACCATTGTCCATTTCACTCATGCTGCACCCCTCCCACAGGTTTAAAATAAATTCTTCGCCGTTTAATTCACTAATTGATTATTTTATTTTTATTTTATTTTATTTATTTTCGTTCATTTAATTCTTCCATCGACGGTTTGTTATCTCCTTGTTTTTTTATTTCATTATGTTGATCGTTCCGTTTCATTGCTCTCTGATCTTCTTTTATTTCCTCGATTCTTTGATCGTGCATTTTATTCATCTTTTATTTCATATCTGCCTCCTTATTATTTCCTAATCATTTCTTCTTCAGCTACTTCAAGTACCCTCGAGTCATCGCTGGAGTCCGTCAGGCGCATGCGCCTCAGTTTCAAGTAGTTATAAGATAGATACCTAGGCCAAGTTCATTGTACTTACTTTCCAGTTCAAGATAGCTACCTAACTTAATAATAAAAATTGTTCTTCCTTATCGTCTTATCCTGCTCGCTTATCAAATAGTACATACTTGTTCTCGCGATAATGGCGAGCGTTTGAAAGAACTGACTAGTCTACGAAACTTATACCATCGTGTTAGATGACTCCATGTTTCGTAAGTCGGTGTCTCGACTGGTCTCAGAAACTCTTTCGAGCCCTACTCCTCATTTAGACACGCGACGAGCTCGCTGGGACCCCGTCGGGCTGATGGTGCTTCCGGTGTCATCGCGGGGGTCTGTCTGTCTTGGTTTTTCTTTTTTTTTTTTGTACCTGTTCGCTTACACGTCTGGGGTATGGGTCCCGTAGTGTGACAGGCGTGACGTGTCTGCGGTCTGACCACATGGGATGATTCTTTCTGGTCTCTCCCCCATGGCGCAGGAATATGGTGTGTCTGTCCGGTTATTAGGCCGCGCTAGGGTCCCACTAGGGCCCCAGTTGTCCTCGGGAATACATTCGGACTCCTATGAGTCATTCCAAAATTGGCACTGACTGGTTTGGGCTAGAATCAATCTATTGTCTTGTATATTTTAGAATTTGGAATCTAGAAATTTCTGACAAAATTTAATACAGTGTCAGTATATTCGCTTTGAGTTCTCTCAATCCGAGTTACACTAGCGTGTCTTTGATACGGAAAGCTGTCAATAGGACGTATCGTGAGGTCAGGGTCTCAACTCCACGTGGTGATACTCGATAATTGCCATCGTTTCCCAATGAGAAATCTTTGGGAAATTATGACCAGCCGAGTGCTACGCAAAGATTGACTTTTATGGAAAATATAAATTGAATATTAACAGTATCTGCTGAAGCGTAAATTCAGACGGATTGAACCAGCCGTGTGCCGCGATAAATACAAGAAGTTTTATAGGTATTAACACATTTGTAAGACCAATGCGAGAACCGGTAAAGATAATAATTTTTCCGTCGTGAGTTTTATCATGTCGGTTCTTCGTAACTGCGTCCTGGAGAGGACTTTTATGTAACAGTTATTAACGGTAATTTCTGAAACATCTAGTTCCCGGTGACAGTCGCTGATAATTTTTAACAACGAACACGAATAATTCGCGAAAAAACGGTGGCGATCGAGGTTCCAGCTTCACAGCATGATCGATCAATACTTGTCTCCTTACCATAACGCCAAAGACAGAGCCGAGCACTTTCGAGAAAACCGATAAGATCAGCTTCTTTCGCGAACGCCGGTTATTTCTGTCGCGAGAAAGAAGTCGTGTCGATAACGCGCCGATAAGGGGAAACAGTGTAATCAAATACCGCTGCTAATTACATTTTATAATATATAAATATTGCAAAATCATACGCCAGCCGATTTTTCACACGCTGACATCCAGCAATTACAATCCAACGATATCGCTTGACCGCGGAATAAAACGACGTCGAATATATTAGTAACTCGATTGAAAAACACCTTGCCCCGTTTCGCGTCGTTGTGGCGCCCCGACGGAGGCGAACTCGACGCGTAGATGGCGCGCGCAACCTAATCACAAATCCCAACGTCACCTCGGACCTTCTTACGTTCGTTTCGAGCGTCTCGAACGCTCGTTATCGGCCATGTTTTTCCTGATATATCCTTCCCGAGGAACGTCACGAAATCTTAACTATCGCGTAATGAAACAGGTCGTTGGCTGCTTAACGATCGCTCGAAAACTTTCGGATAACCTGGACGATCGATGCTGAAATTACTCTGTGGAACTAGCACGCGCTATCGATCCAGCGAGATTTAGGCTGGAAAACACGGCAACACTGCGGAAATAAAACTGTCCATTATCCTACGGCCATTCATTCCTAAAATTGTATATCGAGGGTTCGAAGACCTGAACCTTAACAACCTCGGTTTCGATTTTTAACTCTATTTCTCAATATGCTGATTTGCGAATCTCGAATTGTCGAGTATGGTTTTCGTCTAAAATCGAAAATTCTACGAGTTTAAGGGGCGCCAGGATGTTTCGATAGATATCTCTGATTGACTAGAAAAGAAGAAATAAATTGTTGTTTGAGTAATTAATCTCTCGGTCGGGCTTAATGGTTATTGATTTGGGGACTTATTGCACTTTTTGTTCAGTTATTAAAGACATTTCCATTTACAAGGACGAAAATGAATCTCCATTGAACATTCCGATTGAGAGACGACTCTGCAGTTACATATGCAGATTCTGCTGCATTTACAATCGACCGGATCTATAATTCATTCCTTCCCCTTCTACTCGTATCGTTCCATTTCTTTATTTATTAATTCTATACAAAAATTTTGTACCTCGAAACACACCGCTCCTTAAAGAGAATTCCAATCGTCAAACCAATTAATTCTAGCATAACTATAGCTTCATGTAATCGATATTTTTTATCCTAACGGTTGTCTCCAGAAATTTGTCCTGTCGGTAAAGAATGAAGTATCAATCGGGCACTCTGTTTTACGGAAATTAAAAAAAGAAGTTCAAAACACGGAGTGTATCGTCACTGGTGAATGAAAGGTTAGAAAAACTCGGCCGAAACGCGACAAACGCGTTGGTAAAAAATAAGAATACGTCGCGATAAGTCCCGTATCGGGGCTATCATTTCCACGATTATTATTCGAAAAACGGTGGCGACAGCCTATTCGTCTTCATCGGCCACAATGACCCGCTTGAAGGCGATGGCCCTGATTTTTGGACACCCGCCTCGGTGTCCCGCGACAGCGGCAGCGGCCACAATCTGGGACATATCCCGCGCCGTGCAACTTGGACAGATCCGAGATAAAGTCCCCGGGCCCGAGTCGCCTCACCCCGGGGTTATCAACGCCCTAACCCGCGGCCGGCTAACGGCCGGACGTTCAATTATTTATTTAGTCTATCTTATCGAGGCGCGATGCTCGCACGAACCCGCTACACCGTCGTGAGCTTCGCCTCTCTTCGTTTTCTCACTGCCCCTGCCAGTCCGTGGAATACCGCGACTATCGAAACGTTCCTTCGCGGAAGGAACTTCGCCTTCGATGAATCGCGAAACGCGTTCCACAAGTAGCCGCGTGGAACGCTATGGAGATTACGTTCAGCTACGATAAGCTGGCTACGTGGCTGCGCTGGCCCGAGCGAATGATTAATACCCGGGACTATCTGCGATAATCCAATAATTAATAATCCCAACTCGTAATTCCACCAGATGAACACTGTTTTTGTTCGTTTATTTTTACACACTTTTATCTCGGCTGNGTTTTTGTTCGTTTATTTTTACACACTTCTATCTCGGCTGTTCTAATAACACAGAGGCTTGACCTCTCGTAATCGTGGATTGCGGCTGCTGGATATCTGGACACCTGGCGTATCTCGCAACGTCATTACGCGATAGCGTAATACGTAGACAAAGGAAATTTCTCGTTTTAACCATATTTACCACTAACCATAGAATACAACTCCGTTAACAATAGGATCTGATCCACCAAAATTCAGCCACAGACCGCTATGTTTTGTTTCTGGTAAACAGAATTTGGTGCAGCTCGGTATCACGTGGTAATCGACAAATTGCAATAGGTTCGATCAATTTATGTATCCCATGCCCCATGCCGGTATCGCTAATCATACGATGGTATCTTTTAATTAGCGACGATTTATGAGTCACGGCAGCCTAACAAACGCGCGCGGGAATAGAGTGCTATGATTGGAATAGAACCGTCAAGCAGAATAACAGGATAACCAACATTCGCATTGGGATAAAGATATTCGCAATGGAGATAAAATATTACCTAATTAACCACGGTTCGTCGAGATTTCTCAGACACTCGGTATATCTCGGGCACCCATTGCATACATGTACAAACATTTGCAACTTTTTCCCAACTATAATCAACATTCGCGATATGAAATGAAATATTACCTGATTTCCACGGTTTGTCGAGATTTCTCAGATACCCGGTATATCTCGAACACCCGTTGTATACAATGTACAGCGAGATAACCGTGAAAACATTTGCAACTTTTCCCCAACTATAATTATTTGCACTGAAGTAAAGGAAATGAAATATCGCACTTTTGGATTACCCGTTTTTCCACGGTCTGCAGGGATTTCCCGGACACCCGGCACATCTTGAGTCTACACTGCATACCACGTGATAACCGTGAAAACATTTGCAACTTTTTCTCCCTTCCGTAAGATTGCTCGATTTCGCGCAGCTTTCATTCCTCAATCGCGCCGCGGCATGCATCGATTATCTCGACGGGGAGGGTCGTCGTTCGACCAGATAAACGTGGACAAGGATAGACTTCCTCTTAATAAGTACAGATTAGAGAAGCGTATTTACGTTAACCTCTGGCCCCTTCATTATGCAAAAGCAATAGCGTGTTATCGATTCGAACGGGAAACGATAAACTCGTGTATCGTGTTTACCGATATCTGCCGCGCTTGTTGGATAAATACCGCCGAATGTATTCGCGCATGCGCGGCACTCGGCGCGCACCATCTAGCGGTGTTTACTCAAGTGGCGATTGCAGCGCCTCGAAAGCGTGGCAGACACGCGAAGCTCGCTTGTAAATACGCGTTTGGAACAGTCGAAAGGGGCTACGGCGAGGTGCGAGCATGACAGCCGTGCATAATGCGTCCTTCTGTCACAACGACCGCACCGAGTGCCTGCTCGACTCCCTTTACCAATAACCTTTTGTTACGGATAATGTATTCCGTTTCTAACGGCTGTTCCGCTCACGGGGCGTTATCTTTTAAAATGTACCGGCGCATGCGAAGATCCGCCGCGAGATGCATGCCAAAACGACCCGCCCCGCGGAGGACTCTGGGTACGGTGGGATTGTCTTCGATGAACTTCCACGCGGTTCGTCTACCAGATGATTAAACTTCACGTGACAGATTCTGAGTAATTTCAGATGTGTAGGTAACAGGAGTAACGTGGATTTCAATGAGCGAAAGTTACACGATCAGTATAGATTTTAATCTAGAAATTTGTACTTATTTTGATTCATGGAAGTAATATTGCCGAAGTGTATCCGATTTTGCTACGAATTTTGGTCGACAATTCCGCAAAATATATACGAAGGTTTCGGTAAATGTGTTGTAGGATATTTTTAGAGTTCTAATAGGAGTGAGAGTTTAGAGTTGGAGTTGGAAGCAGTTAGAGCCAGTTCAGAGTTAGTTGATTACAGTTGCGAGTGAGTCTTGTTTTCTTCATAAAACTAGATTCGCTTGAACACATTCTAAATACACATTATCATTTTTATTCACCCAAAACTGTGTTATTCCGTTGCGCATGACCTCTCCCTAGTTTCTATAATATTCCTATCTCTACATATATTTTTTTATGCATAACGATCTTAGTGGTCAATCTTCTTTTATAATTTCCTTTTGGATTTTAATATCCGCCTCGAGGTACCAGATTTATTCGTTAGATTATTAGCCATCCTAGTATGGTACACGAGATATATTTGAATATTGCGTTAGAAACTCACGAGGATCAGGTATATGAGAAAGTCAAAATGAATAATTATCAGGAAGCGCGTAAGAGGGCGAAGGTGCAACCAGCTTTGCCTCAAATTAATTTACACAACCAACGATATTTCACTGACGCGCCGCCACTGACACAAACCTAACCTCAAAAAATGACCCTTTACTCTCCTCGACACTCCTCTTCCATCGCGACAAATTCTCCAAAAATTAAACCCAAGCTCCTGCCTTTTCTTTTTTCCTAAACGAAATAAAATTACACAAGAATCTTCTGTCAACGTCGCAGTAGCTCCGCGAACGGCGCGCGAAGGAATCAAAACACAAAGGGAACCCTGTCACCTGCGCAAAATCCCCCGTTCTTCGTTTTGAAAACACCCCACCCCTAAGAGAACAGATTGAGAAACACGTTGCCGCGGCTAACGAGAGCGTTACATTGATACGTATCGCGGCTAATAAGCGGCGCACGTGACAAGGGAACCGGTTAATAAAACGAAAACACGGCATTCCCACAGGTCCGTCGGAGGAAAGCCCCGGCTAATAAGGCACGAGCGAGACAGTTACGTAAAAACGAAAGGTTTTCTTTCGAGAAAGCGAAAGCGGTGACACTGGAAAGCGAGGATATCTCGCGGGAAGGCCCGATATCCCGTGGCTGAGGCGGCGGATCGCTAACGACGTCGGCCGAGCTGCACGTCCGGTAGTTCCCGAGGCTCGTTTCTCTTTCTCCTCCGTGGCTAACGTTCCGCTCGCCGGGGGGTCACAGGCTTAACGATCTCGAGAACGAACGGGCCGACGTGATGCCCGTTTTACACCCGCCGCTCTGCCCTTATGCGCGAGGAGCGTGGGTGATCCACGCGCACGATCCAACGAGCGTTGTCACATCGACCGACCGGTCTACGTCGAATTCCAGCACGAACCGGACGCTCGATCGGGATGTCGATCCTATAAACGGCCTGAAATCGATTGATCGCCCAAGGTCGTCCAGCTGCAGATTCCCCGATACCGCTTGGCTACTTTCTTCGCGTTTCATACCTTCTTCTTGGCCGTGGCAGGGCTCCTAGAACTGGTACCCGTATCGGAAGTTACTGCGCCTGGAATTATCGGACTATGCCTCGACAACCGTTGCAATTTTTCATAAAGATTCCGTGATTTGTATTGCAATTACAACTCCGAGTTTCAGAGATTTGTCCGATATCCAATTTCGTATGAAATTTTAACGACTATATACAATGTGTCCCAGTAATGTTAGTATATGGTAATTACGTTATTATAATTTATTATAATTTCTACGTATAATTTTATACGTAGAAACGAATCAAGAAAAAAGACGAATCAAATTTTTTGATTCGAAGCTTCGTATTTTAGAAAATCGACTTTGGATATATACCTAGAAAACGTGTACTTTGCCACGGTATATATGGAAAGACCATTAATACATAAGAATCGATGGTTCACTCGTGAACATAAAAGAATAAAATTTGTTCACTGAAAGCTTCGAAAATTCACTGGAAAATCGACCTTACATTTTTATCAAGCACTTTGGTTAAAACGGATGAACCATCAGTATACCAGCGTATCTGGTAATAACTACTGACCAGACTAACTCAAAAATAAATCTACCTATCCATATATCGAATCCTGTTACGCCCTCTTTTAACGTAAACCTCATGCAAATCGGGCCAAAGAATGTTAAGGAAAATGAAGGAAAGTTGCACCTGATTACGACATCCTCGCAGCTATACGACCATTCGAAGCGACATCTTCAAAGCGAGTATCTGTTGCGATTGTTCTCCATAGTGGGGGAAATGACCTGTGTAGAGTGGGGGAAGCGTCGGCGTGCGTTGGACTGATTCGAGACCGGCAGTAGCCGTGAACGCAAACAGAGCCGAAGACGCGCAAGCGGAGGAATTAATCTGGGTGAAACGAAACTGTTTGCAAGTAGCCCGCGGGGCAGAAACGAGAGCACGGAAGAGTCGAGGAGGCTCGTGTCAGGCTGCGGGATGAAATTTCAATAAAGCTCACGCTCGCTTAACTTCATCCTGAACTTCGTGGCTGCAAGTGGCGCGCGGATGCCGGCCGCGTATTCGCGTGGACCGGTTATGAATCGCGATCAGTCTCGCCCGGGAAACTTCGTTCCGACGCCACTTTTGTCGCTGTCCGTATAATGGATTATAAATCTGATTCCTTTAAATACACCACGGGTCGGGACTCGACGAGGAAACGACCAAAGTTTCCAGGCCAATCGAATCTGGCCGTTGCCCCTCGTTGTTCCGGTGCGTTACACTTGCGATGGACTATCAGTGTGTCAGAATTATTTCGGTATTACTACGAAGCTTTTAGTAACTTTTTGAAATTCTGGTAGGGTAATGTTGGATGACCATCGATAAGTCGAGTCTTACAAGGAGAGTGCAAGACTTTCGAGTCATGGGTTTAGTTGAAACTTTGCAGATTTATTGATTTAGTCACCCAATTCGAGAAAATATATCGTCGCAAGAGAAACTACTCGATAGTTTCTGAGACATTTATGATTAAGCCTTTGCGGACGAGGAATGAAGCTACCGATTCACCGAGTATCTACTAAATAATTAGAGGTACGAAATCAAGGAAAATTTCCTGAGTTACAAAATATAATATCGATGACAATGCCAAAATTATTTTTCGCTATATTCCATGCAGCTTTCACTTTAAAAGGTCACAAAATTTCCACGTGTCACAAATTATGACATTCTTTCCCAAAGGGTTAGAATCAATGATTAATCAGAAATATAAATAGAAGAATCGTTCCGAAATATATGGAAACGATTAAACAAAAGAAGTTCCGCGATGGAAATATCGACCGAAACAACGATTGATTCCGAATATAAGCAGTTTAGCGCAATTTAATTAATTCAGTCTTAAGTAAGTATACCAAATATCATCTTAACGCGACCGCGCTAAATCACCGTTGCAAGTGTATCAAACTGACAGACACAATTATCGTTATTTCGCGTAGAATTTCGCTGTTTCGCGTGCACGTTTGCGCGTAAAATGTTCGCGTCGATTTGCGTTAAGGAACGCTTGCGTTAATTTCAACGTTTCCGCGATAAAGCACATTCCGCGTGTTCGATAATAGAGGAAACGAGGTATCCGATGGTACGGCACGGGATCATAGAACGGAATCGGATTAATCAGTGATTTTGTAACGTCGACAATGGTGATTCGCGGGAATTACGATGGAAATTATCGACGGGGACGATCGAAGGTGTTTTTCCCTGTCGTTTCGAGGGGTTGATTCGATTGTCGTGGCGATCGCGAGAGGGAAACGCGTTTCCGTGAGAAGGAGCTCGCCAGAAAGTGAGATGCGAGAAAACGGTCGCTGCGAGAAGTTTCTCTGTCTCTGCGGGGAACACGATTGCAGGATTTATTCAGTGGATCCACACGTTCCAGGGCGGGTGGTTTTATGAATGCACGAGGAAAGCGAAGGGGTTAGTAATACGAAACTCCGGCTCTGCTCTGCGTGGAAGCGTCTTCGAGTCAAGTGGCCTGATGCGAGGCAAGAAAGATGGCACCGGGAATGTTGGGATAAAGTAGAGAGGTAATAAAGGGACTTTCGTAGTTTTCAAGCGGAAAACTTTTCGAACGCGGCTCGGTCTCGATCTGAAAAAGTGCAAATAGACCGAGCCCTGCACCGTCGGTTTCATAATACTCCGCGAAAACAAAAGCGAATGCGTTTAAACGGGTCGAGTGCAACAGCCTCGTGAATGCGCTATGCCAACATTCGCGATTTACATTAATTTCCCAAAGCGCGAAACGTTGAATCGAAAGGTCTTTCCACAGCCGGTGAAATATTTCGAATCGGTTTATCAAATACCTTTGCACGACAATTTTTAATTATCTCTCGCGTGAATTTTACTTGCAAATTTTAATTATTCCTCTCCAAATTCGTATAAATAATCAATATCTCTGATTATCTCGTTTACATTTCACGATAGGAAGTTCGAAATTCATCTGATCTCTGACTCGCACATCCTTTAGCAAGGGATTAAGCTCACTTGCTTTCTTGACACTTTGCCAGCGGACGACGAAACGGAAGATGCACGATCTGAGAAACCGGTGATTAAGAAAATTGAAAAATCCATAACATCGTAATAAAATCTGCGCCAAAGTACCTTCCATATTCGACTATTCAATTCTTATGAAAGAATCGCTATGACACGTGAAAATATTTAATCTCCCTTGCATCTGCATCCGTATATGCATCGCGATATACGCAGATGGCAGTAGACCCCGAGGAATACGTGTACTCTCTTATGCACCTGTGAGTTAAACGTCCTTGAGAGTACCATGGACAAACCAAAAGCTAAGAAAAAAAATAAATCGAAGATTTATTCCCTCGGTTTCCTTTTACATTTGTATCTCGTGCTAAAAATAAACCGCCCCTCTTTTCCTTTCCGCTATTCCGTCAGATCCGAGCAGAGCCGCGACAGGAATAACCAACAACGCGCCGAGAAGCCATCGCTGGCGTATGCCCATCAGGAACAGGATCGCACAGACCAAGGAAGATGACCAGGAGAAGCTCGTCGGCGAGGTTTACGACCGGTAGTCGTGGTTGGAAGCGTGAAATAAAGCCGCGAGGCCGTGGCTGGAATCCGCGGCTCGGAATCTCCCCGGCAGTGGTAAAAATTTTACGAACAACAAGGCTCCCCGGGAACCAAGGGATTACCCCCTCGGACCTCGGCGTTACTTGGAAAGGGTACGCGAAACGGCCGTAGGAATTGCTGGAAGAAGGAGCCGGCGATTTCATCCCCCTTAAGAGCGCAAGCGTTCCTCCAGGGCCGGCAGAATCGGGTGAAAAATTGAAAGGCCGTCAACAGAGAGATTTCGCGCGTTCACGGCGTAATTTATTTACGAGTCGGAGTCGTTTCGGCATCTCTCGGATCGTTTACCGCCGCTTTGAATGGGGCAGAGGCAGAGGAGCCTGAAAAGCGGACAGGCACAGACAGTCAGGGCCGGCTCTCACGGAAATGTTCCCATCCCCTCGCCACCCGTTTCCACCGTCGGCGCTCTTTTTCTTTAAGCACCGATCTAAAACGCTGCTCGTGAATGGAATATGTGAAAGTTTCCCTCAGACGTGGAAAGCTCGGTCTCTCGCGAGGGGATGCAGCACACCCGGCAAGTTTCGAGCCTAGATCTCCGGCCGGCGCTCGGCGTCTTCAGAGATATTGTTCGAGTTAGTGAGCTTGGCCTGGCCTCTTTCATCCAACCCTCGCAGCCCTCTCTCGTTCTCTCTTTCTCTCTCTCTATCCTTGCATCGACTTCTCTTCTCTCTCATCTCGACTCGCTTTCTTTTTCGCCTGCATGGCCCGCGGTCATACAGCCCTTCCTCTCCGTCTCTCTTCCACTAGTACTCTCTCTATCTATCTGTATCCAGAGGCGTACTCTCTCTCTCTCTCTCTCTCTCCGTCCCTTTTTTCTATTTTCTTTTTTATTTTTTCTTATTTTTTCCCCCTTTCTTTCCGGCCTTTTGTACTCGCTCTCTCCGTCCTCCTCTCATCTCTCGATCGTCTTTATCTTCTCCCCCGCGTTTCATCCCCTTTAAAGCAGTCGACGAACATGCGGCGGATCGCGAAACTGCGTTTTATTAAAACGATCGTCGTCGCGAGCGCAGCCCCGATTCCGCGCGGCTATAACTCAAACGAGATATCTTCTTCTTTCGATATTACTTTTCGCCGCGCTTTCCAATACGTCCGCCGTCGCGAATTCCTACGGGAATTTATGCGCCCCGGGCCGTTCCCGTATCACGAACAAAGAATTCGTAAACGGGGCGCGCTCCGCTTACCGATCGTTCACCAATCCAACCCCCCCTCGCACCCTCGCTGTGCTACGGCACTGATCGAACTTTCGGGTCGTTCCGGCTATCTGCTCGCTGTTGATCTTTGCGTGGAACAGACGCCAGGGACGGGGAATTTTCTCGAGTTCTTGATAAGACTATTAAGTTATACGCGGGTGTATAAAATTCCCTGTCACTGGAATTTATTTCGTCCGATATCGTTTCCGAGAATTATGGTACCTGTATTGTGTTTCCGCCATGTTGCACCGTATCGTACATCCCTGTGATGCCGTTTATTTACGGGATTTGTGCGATATTTTTTGAACGCAACGCGCGATACGCTGCGGAACTTGTTATGTCGTTATTAATGTATTTTTCTAAGGTTGTACATAAATCATGGGATATTCTGCATATATACAGTGGAACCTCGTTAATCCAAACTTCAGTTATACGAACACGTTTCGTAAACACTTCCATTGAAGGATCATAGTCGACGCAATCGGGCACGACTTTGTGCAAAAGCCTAATGAAATAGCTATACTGTAGTTGTTTATACAAATATCCTTTTTCGCGGATATTGATAAAATCGTATCATTCGCTGTCACAAAATTCTGAATTTCGAATTTCTGCTTATCCCCTATTATTTTCCACGGATAAAAACTATTAAGCCTTGAAACGGCATTTCTGTTCTATAATTGACGAATTACCGACACCGTAGCCCAGTTAAAGACAAGATAAAGTACGTGGAGGGGGCAATAGAGTTATCGTACAAACCAATTATGACTCCCTATAAAAGGACTAGAACCTGTAAGAACGAAATAAGATCAGAACAACTCTTGTAATATACACAAAGAAGCTAACCTAGTCTCGTCAAGACGTTGATCGACATATTACAAAATAAAGAATACAGTCCACTTCAGATTCACCTAGTATTTCCTCGGTGAATTACACGACACTAACCGTTCACAAATACCTAGTGATATACAAAAACTTCCTAACCCATCTTTCCAAGAGCTCGCAGACCACGATAAAGACCTGTCGTCCCCGTTTCGGAAGCCTCGAAAATCACACGGCGCAAACAGCGTTATTTCGTGGCTTGGTGTAACGGTACCAAATCGGCAAGAAGCCGGGAAAAGAGGGCGCGCGAAGCCTCGTCGATATTATGCATCTGGTGGTCGTCTCCCTGGTGCATTGTCCAGAGCAGTTAAGGCCCGGGACGTTGCTCGGCCGAGTTTCTTGTTTATTGTCCCCGGCGAGACCCGGTGTGCCCGTACCCTTTGATTCGCAGCCGTAAGCAAAACGCGCCACCCCCTGGGGCGCTGGCTCTCGATCCGAACGGAATTTCATTACGCGGAAAGGCGACCGGTTCGCGACAGCTAAGCGAATTATCGTCCGTTACGCGACAACTTCGCCAGTGTTCGCCGCGGAATATCCACCGGCCTGAGACACCCACGGATTCCCATTATCCAGCCCAGACGACCAACCTCTTCCTTTCGGCGATGCAGTTCCATACACTTCCGTTACCTTGGACAATCTTTAGTGCGTGACGCAATTCACGCGCGAATTGTTCCGCTGTGCCTCGACTTTTATGGCGAGGGTAGAATCGCAGTCGATGATATTTTATATGGTGTTATAGAAGGGGAGTCGGTTGCCAAGATTCAGAATGCAAAAGGTTAATTATAACTAGCTAATATTTATTTTGTAGATAATTCCCATTTTCTTTTCCCAAAATCGTTGCGTCTCGTCGAGTATGCCTGAATGTGGGACTTATAAATGACCCCAATGAAAGCAGGCATTGTTTTTTGCTCATCCAGATACTCGTACGAATAATTTACCATTGGTTCGATGAAAGTTCAGTTGTTCTTCCGAGAGATACCGGCCTCCGATGGTCGTGAAAGTCGGTGGCGTTGAGGATATCGACAGATGGAATAAGTGGATTCATGGAATAAAATATTTTTCTTCAAGAATTCGGTATTTTGTGAGATATTAACCTCTTCCGGGTCGAATTTTTATTGAATTCACATTGTAGTGATTTTAGAGTAGAATAAACTCCAATAGCTGCGATACTATTGCCAAGGGAATCTATGTTAAATAATTCTGCAACTGATCGTAATTATAATTAGTTGTAAGATGCATCGTGAAAGTGGTATTGTGGGTGTACTTTTATAGCAAGTGCGAAACGAGGAAGCCAAAATGAAAGTTAGAGTATTTTTTCTTTAGGAGAAGTACTGATGATCGATTTCTATGGAGTTTCAGGAGTTTCGAGCGTTCTATCGATACAATGGAGAACACATTTGATTTTTGCTATGATTGTACACGTTTGTAGGAATGTCTCGGGATGATACGTTCTTTTCGAGTATAAGACGATGCGTCGCTTTATTTTTACGTGACAGTCACGAGTACGTGTAGAACGGTTAAATTGCTGTTCATGTTTATTGGCCATTGCCAGCAATAAATTTCCGCCCGGCAACAAACTCGAGGATTCTTCCTTATTGCCTGGAAGATCACTATAACCTGTTGGCGAAAACGGTATATATACTATTTTACCCATTTTTATTGCCACTTTAAGATTCTCCGGATATCTCTGGATTGAATGTCGTATTAAGCCATTATTCACCGAGATTCTCACTTTTTTATTTACTTCGAACGATGAAAGTTTCTTACGAAAACTCCGAACAGAATATTCGAAAATAAATAGATTATTATTCGCGATGTTCTTTCCCCTGTAGCTCATGAACAAGAAATTTTTAATGCATTTACACTTTCTGGAATTATTCATCATTTATATGAGAAGTTTGTATGATGATAATAATAACGTTAGAATATAATTACAATTAACACTAGGATTACAAGACCCGTCAATTTGACGAATGAGTTGCTCCAATTACACGATATTGACAGATTTAATTAACTTGTATTAACTCTGTCAATATTGTAATTGCTTTTAAATTAAACTCACCCTCTCTTCCTCTTTTTTTTATAGAAAATACGCCACGAAGTAAAAAAAAAAACATTTTTCACGTTAGTCTACTGTCATGAGTACCGATATATGCTTGTAGTCATTCGTTCAAGTATTAGACAAGCTAAAAATAGTCGATAAATTTATAAGAAATCAGTGTAAACCCAATAGAATGGTCGAAAACAAATATCTATTACCCCGAGGTTTAAAAGTACTGCCAACTTCGACAATGAGATTGGAGAACTCGCATATCAACCCTGCTACGAGACGCAAACCCGAATCCGGGCTGAAGTGTTCCAACTGTATAATCCCCGAGAGCACATTTACATTCTCGGATTGGCAAGTAGCGAGTTATCCAGCTTTTTGCAAAGATAATAAACCGCGATACTGCTTCAAAGACCATGGAGATTACGCTACAAAGGGTATCAACTGTAAAATCTGTGTCTCCAAAGGTTTCAAAATCTTCTCGTAACGTGGATGTCTTAAAATTTCAAAGGTAATCCCATCTGTCACTTCATAAGATACGACAGGGGAACGTGTAGCCAGCCCTGCTTTGTGGATATATATCGCTTAATGCCGTGGAATTACTGTATTATTAAAAATCAACGGTAATAAAATATCACCAAAAGCCTTGGCCTACGTCCACCGTCCTCGTGCCGTATTAACCGCGAGAATTAGGGTCACGAGACCCCGAAAAAATCCTCTCTACATATTTTACATACGTATGTTTCGAACCACCGGAAACCTTTCATCCGCTGCTTTCAACCTCTTCAGGCCCCGCGTCGAGATGGACCAGACCTTCTGTTTCGTTACGCTTCATTCACTCCTGGGACGTGAAACGTATCTCTCCGTGTTGGAAAATTTCGGGAAATATCTCTGTGCGTCGCTGATCGTTAAAACGCGAAGGCGTAACCTAATTTTCAACAGTTCCTCGCAGGTATAAATTGATTTCCGAAATAGATTACAATTTACACCGTTCTTTTCCTTTTTCGTAGGAAAGTTTTTAATTGAAAATAATATCACATTTATTATGTAACAAATTTCTTTCATATCGTGCACTGGATTTTGAAGTACTCGTGTAGGAAGTTCATTTTCCAATGATGCCAAAATTTTCCAGGCTCGGCGTATTGATTTTATTTTATCAGAGGAATATTTCGTTTTCATGAAGAATTTCAAGGAAGTTTCCATGGAAATTTCTTCGATAGCAAAGAAAAGGAATCAAAGAAAAGCGAGGGAGAAAAGTATGAGAATCAGGACAGAAGAATATCTGATCCAGATTCATAACAATTTCCTATAATGAACCTATTTCATATACCGTATAGCTACCGTTCAAAATTTACTATTGGGTTTGGTTTGGGTTTGGTTTGGGTTTGGGTTAGGTTTGGGTTTGGTTTGGGTTAGGTTTGGGTTAGGTTTGGGTTAGGTTTGGGTTAGGTTTGGGTTAGGTTTGGGTTATTTTTCTTTTTTTATGCTGCTGAAGTGTGAAGTTAGCTGTGAAAAAATACAAATAAGTCCTCTGTTGAGAAAAAATGAAATGACTTTCCGAGCGATATAATATTTCCAAAAATCTTTCGAAAATCACCGTTATTATCCCAAATCTTTCGCGGTAACAGTAACACCGACGTTGCAACAAGCATTGCACATGAACAAATATTTATTTTATACGCGAAATAAATATTTATTTGGTGGATGAGCGGAAGCAACAAACGTGGCCCCGCGATCACGGGCCATCTGCATCGGAAGGCGACTCGAGAGCCATTCACCCAGCGACTATCCATCTTTGAACATCCGAGTGCATTGTTCGGGGGTGCTCTGACCGTGCAATTTCGTCGAGACTGTCGCGTCTTAGACACCGCGTCAACGAACAGAGAGCCCGGCAAGGGAGCTGAGTTAATTTACCGCTTCCTCCAACCCATCGAGACCCAGCCAGCCAGAGGGCGTTCCTTCGTTACCCAGTGTGCACCGCGGACTTTTCGAACTTGCCAAGTCGCGTCAGAGCCGGCGGGACGCAGATTTTACCCGGCCGTTATTATCCGCCGGTTTTAACGAGCCCAGAAACACTGGATCGCGCGAATTACTCGCTGGCGGATATTAAATTGCAGCTCGCGAAGAGGGGGACGTGTTCTCGTGTTACGCCACGGCGCGGATCGTTACCGGGGCAAGCGACAATGTTTTACTCTTGTAAAAGAGACTCGGATGGGTTTGTAACACTGGTTACGCGGTAATTGTTCCCGGGAATTTTGATTTTCTCCCTGCACGAGCAGGCTGCGCGCGATCCCGCTTCACGGCGCTTTAAACGTGTGGATGTCGATGAGAGTAAGGTGAAGTGATATCGATTTAAGGGAGCTGTAGAATATGGAACCTTAAAAAAATTGATTTTCTTTTTGTTTTTTTAAATTTTACGTTCTTTACTGCGTCGAGTGCCAAAAACCCGAAGCCGAAATTCGAAAAATTCGAGCCACTGTAACGCTTTTGATTTCTTTCAAAAAGTGCCTTTTTCACATTTTCAATTTCGTGATTTTTTTATGAGCTCATTTGAAGCTCTAAATTGAATATTCGCGATGAGTATGATAGGCACATAGGTCGCCTTCATTTACGACATTTTTTCACATTTTATAGGTTTTTTCTCTAAGCTGTGTTGTGTCCAAAATTAAGATACGTTTTATTTTGCAGATGTTTAAATCAAGATTTATTTGCGAACTTATCTGTTGCGATATTTTGTAACTGAATCTTTTTATACTTAAACTAAAGTTAAAGGTAAATTATGTGAGAAATATTCGCTACTACCTTCTCCCAGAAGTCTTCTATGAATTTTTAAAGAAATGTGACGACAGAGGCTATGTCGTACTGTACTGCCGCCTTACGGACGTGGATTTTGAAAGTAAAGAACAGTATTCGTGTGCATATTTCATTCGATAATTTTTGGTATGCATACGTCGATATATTCGCGTTCAATTGGTATGTAAATATTTCCTTTGCTTCGAATGTGGCAATTAGCGTAGTGTGTTTATTCGCGTGCTATTGAACGAAGTCAGTGAACTCATTTGCATCTTTGCTCTAAGGAGAGCCTTTCAAGATTCTGATCGAAATTAAGCGTGACAGACAGACTCTTATTTATATTTAATTTAAGGCTCTTATTTATTAAGTTATAGCATAAATATTTATTCTTCGACTTAGCTGTATGGTAAATAAACTTAAAATACACAATGAACAGTACACTATTTAGTTTTACTTTTTCTTTGGAAGTACTGATGAACTGAATTTATATTTTTCCAAACCAAAATTTTTGTAAAAAGTTAACTTCTGCGTAGCGATTATAAAAATACAGTATTTTCTGAATGAAACGCTGAACGCGTTTAAAAGACCATGTTTAAAACTCGTATCACCGTGTACCTCGCTTTTTTCGTTCCACAGATTCACGAACGTCTCGGACAAGCAAAATCCCTATGCCAAAGTGTTATTATAACGAATAGCAACGTTTAATCGCGACTATTCAAGCTGCCTCGTGCCAAAGCCGAGAGTTAAAAATGCATTAAGTCACCTGCATTGGACGCTGGCGTCCTCGGGATCGCGGCGCAGCCCCCAGACAACGGCGTCGAGCTGATATACAATATTAAGTCCCCCGGCAACCCTTGCCAAAACGTTTAAACTATCCTACAACGACCTGCAGTGCAAATGACTTAACAGCCTTATCCACTTATATCTCCACATAAACTTCGCACCGCAAAAACGAAACTCTTCTCGACCATCTCTACATCCTCTCCTATAGTACACGGACCATGCTCTAAGAGACCATAGCAGCCGGTAAAAAACGATTTCTCGCTCAGAAAATAAATTGCGAATATAGAACAAAATTTCTACGTTCCTCATCGATTAAAAAAATTCACCGAATACTTAAACGCTATGCGATTTAATTACTCGATTAGCAGAACGAACCATCGTCCATGAGATCGTCCTTTGTGACCCCTTAAACTCGTTTAGGCACTGCCTGTGGCCCCTAAAATTCGCTTAGGCACTGCTTAGTCATCGGACCATCTCTGAACCTAGCCTAAACCGTGTCTCGCCTATATCCGATATTAATCTAAAACTCCACCTCGTCGATTTATCCTTACACAAACAATCACCTTTCACCCTGTTACGCAACACCACTTCGGGCCTGTCCCGGAGCTAAATCGCAGCCGGGATGAAAAATCCTCGGTTTTAATCACGACGGTTAACGAGACGGCGCATCGACAGGGGTGCCCTGGCAGCGATGCAGCAGAATCATCGCGCGTCAAAGGGCAACAACAATGCAACACGCTGCGTTCGCGATCGTACATCAAACGGAACACTTGGTCTCGTCTATCCGGCGTACTCGCGGCCACTTTGCTGCCCTCTCAGCGTCGGGCACGCATCGGCAAGATGGATAGGCCACGGAGACTGCCAGCAGACAGACGATTGTATTTATGACACTTCCCGACGAGCGTGCCCTAACAGTCACCGTTGACTGAGTTCTTCGTGGCACGGATTCGTGGTGTCCTGTACGTGTCGAGCTCGCGAAAGCAAAGGCATGACGATTGGCCAACTATCGGCCAAGTGGAATTCTTCCAGGCTTGATTAATAGATGAGTTATTGGCATTTATACCTGGGTGCGCACCTGGGTGGGTACGAGCAAGGTGCTCCACGGAGTTTCGCCTCTCCTCCAATGTATGAAGCAAGCCTGATCGATGATCATCGATTAATTATCTTAGAATTCGTATTCGTAATAGCGGGAAGTTCAAAAAGGGGATCGAAGTGTCAAATTTTTTATCAGTGGATCTAGTTTTACTTGGAATTAAATTTTTATGCAGGGATTGACACGAATCTTTCACTGTGGTATGCCAAAATTTTATTTATCATAACGAAATTTTATTTATCCTAAAGAAATGGTAAAGTTATACAAAGATTCGGTTATTCGACGTGAAGAAGTTTCGCGTATAACGTCGGTGGAAAACACGAAGAAAATTCGCAGAGAGAAGAAACCGAGTGGCAGAGAAGCGAATGGAGTACGCACGTGTTCGTATCGCGGACGTTATTATTCTGGAACGTTAGGTTCGAATTGATGCGGCAGTAAAGGCGCATCGAGCGTATAACAAGCCCATCCCACGATCGGTAGACAATCTTGGACCACGGAAAGAGTAATGTCTCGCTAAAACGGACAGCCCGCTTTAGCCGGCACAGAAACGGGATGTTGGATGTTCCCGCGGTTACGTTCGCCGTTTACACGATCCCGTGACGGTAAAATCCTCTCTCCGGCTCGCCGATCAACCTTCCAGGAAGGCTCGTGCGTTCGTGCTTTGAACGTTTCTCTCGCGGAGCACGGGTTACGTTTGCTTAAAGTTCAGAAAGTACAGTTCTCGCGAGACCGAGGGGAATCGAGATGGATAAGGTAATTAATTTATTTGACCCAAATGAATCCAGCTTTTGTGCTGCAGTCTTCTTTTCTGGACTTTCTGTTCCTTCTTTGTTGTCGTCAGATGAATGTTGATAAAATTTATGAGTGACTTATATGGATCAAATATATTGGAAATTAGTACTATAATTACTTTTGATGAAATTTATCTTCGCATTCGTTAAAATCGAATCATAATTGTTCATACTTATCTATCTCTCCTGTATTACTACAAGTATCTTTATTTGAGTAATATATAGTTACCCATACATTATTATAGAAGTTACAATTTGGTAGTTCTAGTGTTAATAATGTGTCGGTGATATATACTATTTTATTTGTATCATTTGTATCTTGTTTACATTTATGTCGTATTTCGTGCTTAAATTTGAAAAATATATTTCCGTTCTAGTAAACACTATTTTTTCTTTGTTCTCGCTGTAACAAACACGATATTTTTCACTTTTGTTCGTGACAGATATTTTTACTAATATTTTGACGCACCTGTTGCGTCAACGGTCATCGACTGCCAAAATTGACACGAGACAACTGTCGTGTCACCGATCATCAATTTACTAACGCTCTAACTAGCGCAAAATTCGCAGCTGATGTAACTGAAAATCGACCCTACATATTTAACCGCTATTCCAAACTAAAAATGTTCCAAGAATTCGAAATTTCCCAAAATTGACGAACAAAATATCATGCGCACAATTTGATTCGGATATTTTCCTGCTAAAGGCGATAAAAATTTTCGCTAAAATTCCATGAATACCGAGGGTTACAAAATCGCAAAATCTCACGTTTAATCAATTGCTAACTCGTTCCAAAAGTCGACGTAATCTCTTACCGACATATATCAGTAATCGGAAAAAAATGTTTGCGATAAGAGTTTCTATGAAGCATCGATTGGACGCGGAAACCTTGAACGAGACTAGCAATCCTATAGATGAATCACGCGTCCATCACTCGCGAGCCATCAGAAACGTATTAATCGCGACCGCGAACAGCCGGTTAATTGCCATTCGCCTGGCCAATGGGAACCGCGAAACGACAGACTAGAAATCATGTAATATCGCGGCTAATGTCGCGACTGACAACCGCGCCACTGCCAAACTAAACTCTCAGGAGTCTCGTAACTTGCCTCTGTCCAGCTCTTTCCTTCCAATTGGGCCCGTGCACGCGGTGGCGCCACTCACGGCCCCATAATATTACAACTCGCCGCCGACATCACACGCGCCGGCAGCTTCGTGACTTTAACCTCGAGTGCGTGCAAATATTTACGAATCAGCGCCGGTTAATTACACGTCCCGAGCCATTGCTCTCTTTGCCTCTTAATGTCGGCTTTGTAAACCCCCTCGACGGACACGCTACAGATATTCGGACTAATTAGTAGCATAAATTTAATGAAGTTTACCCTGGCCCTGTAACTTCGACCCGGTGAGTTTGTTCGCGTGAAACGTTCCGGGGTCACTGGTCTGTGATTAGGATTTACTCCTATCGTGTCTTACGTGACGTTTCGCCGAATTAGAATGGGGCAGAGGGGTCCTAAAGGCAGGTATGAGCGCGTGATGGTTGGTAGAGATCGCGTTATCGTTATATAGAGTGGACTGTATTTTGATGACGAATTTTGTACGTTTTAATTACAGTTTTTGTTCCAGAGGATAGTAGTTCGTGGATATTTCAATATCAAGACGCTTTACGTAAATATAAATTATATTATGAGCGAGTAATATACTTTAGCGATGCTGAAATTAATTGCGGTGATGGGTAACATAGATTTTAATAAAAACAAAAAAAAAAATGAGAATTCGTGTAACGAATGAAAGAGGAAAGAACAAACGAGAGAGTAAATGTTAGTTGCAATTCAGTGATCATTGAGATCATTGCAAACGAGAATGCTACTATCCATTACTAACTTTAATTAGTGTAAAATTCTTGAGTATAATGAGATACATAGAATATACCGTTATTACATGGAAAATTGCATTTCCGAGTCACCTTCTCTTACTTCATTCGATTTTTATTAAAGATTAGCTTCTGCTTCGCCTGTCCTACAAAACGAAACAAGGTTCAGCGAATACAGCTGGTACTCTAAGTATCGCCGATCGTTATCTAACGATCGCTGGACCCTTCAATCGACAAGAGCGTAAAACGAAGAAGCAAATTTTCGTTTTACCCAGTTTTCTCGTAGAATCGCTTAGTCAGCCTTGTTACGTAATATAACTAAGCCTCCAGAGCTGGCCTAATTGTACGGTAAGTGGCATTTAATAACCGCGCGAGTACATCGTCGAGATTCATTTCGCCGTGTTATCGGGCCTCTAGATCAGCGACATGCAGGCGGTTCCGACGATAAGCTCGAAAGAACACATCGCGAGAACAGAGGAACGCGCGATATCGTTCTCTGCGAACTGTAAAAGAAAGAAGAAAGCAAACTAGAGAAAGAACGGAAACAGGAACGAATACTGTGTTTCGCGACTTGGCGCGTCGAATCACCTTTGCGTGGCCATTTTTGAAACTTCCGAGATGCAGAAACTTCTGAAATGTAAAAAGTAACTGGCTCTCGCGATCCTTACCCGAGCACAAGAAACGTCGTTCCACCTGTTCGGGTTGAGTTTAGGTTAGCTTAAGGTCAGGTATCTGATTTTCCAGCGTGTTCGGGGAATGACATGGGCGAAAAACGAATTCCCGTCGCAGCGTGTAGATAATTTAATCGAGGACCGAAATCGACAGGAGGGAAAGACCACGAGTGCCGGTTGAATGCCTTTTAAACTCATTTGCCCGCGATAACGTTCTGATAGTCATAATAGAATCACCGATGCGTGCCCGGCGATATAGGCGGGAAACGCAACGCGCAACCGTAACCGGCCTTATTAATTGCGGCAGACTGATTACCAATTAACACATCGGGGGGATAAAACGCGACGGTGATTTCCCTCGTTCGGAATAGATTCGCGTGCAGGCGGCCGTGCGCGTATGCATAAACGCGTCGCGCCCCGGGAGAGGGCAGATAAACCTAGTAACGTATCAGTACTGGCATCCACGTTCAAACCGTTGCGTAATTGTTCCCGATGAAATCCCGAACGGTCGAATATCATAACGCAATGGACGCGATAAAACTGCGAAATGGCCCGCGCGCAAACCAGCCCGACCATTTCGGCTTTCTGGCAGCGAAAGGCGTCGAGACGCGACCGTGTGTAGGATAGGTAATTTACCACTAGGATAGCCGGGGATAAAAAGGGATTAATCGATCGGCAGACCGGCAGGCGTGGTATGTACGAGAACATTGACTGCGGGGTTTTTAGCCATGCAGGTGGACGAATGTAATTAACGCGGTAAGGTAATGCGATTAAGACGGAGGTTTTAGAGAGTTCAGTTCGTTTCTAGACTATCAAGAGGCGGTCCTGGATTTGTTCATAATCGTAAATTGGAATGGGTTTTTGTTTCGTTCGATTTGGTTCGAATGGGACCCAGCTGGGGCTAGATTGGTAGTCGATACGGGAAGATGGAGGGAGATTGAGACTTATCATGCACTTGTTTCCCCTAAGTTACGGATGGCCAACTGTTTCGCTTCTTTTCCTTTTTTGACGTAAAATCTACTACTTTTATATATTATTTCGTTCATCGGTGGAAACTTTTTCCAAATCCGTTCCAAACGCAGGAATTTTTTCAAATAAATCTGTACCAAATAAATCTATAATATTCCATTAAAGTCTTTCAGTGAAATTCACGTTGTAAAGTAATTTAGAATTTTTTAAAAAATATACAAAATCCATAATCGTATGTTTCATGCGCATCGTCCCGAATGGTTCCAGTCTAGAACCTTATGGGGAAATTAGCAATTGACCATGATCCATTGGAATCTCTTTCTTATCATCTTATTTTCCAATCCACGAAATACCAACAGAGCGCTTACTGACAAAAGGAAGAAAGAGTGGCTCTAACTGACGGCCGATCCTGAAGGATTAAAGAAGAATATGGGATCCCTGTCACGATGCATAAGATTAAACGCGCGAGATTGACGGTGCTTAACCTTGTGTTCGTACGTCATGTAGAATGTGGAGTATTAAATCATATTCGTGTCCCGCAACGACGGTAAATCGCGATAAAATCGTGCCGGGAGCAAACACAGGCTACCTATTAATTATCGCGATGCAAACCGTGAATCATCTTCGAGAGAAACCGAGGGACAGCTCGGATCTAGCGTTAGCTCGCAAGAAACGTGAGCGTTCATTCGAATTGCGAAGGCGTTGCGTGTACTATTCATAGACCAGGCTTAACTCATCTCGCGTAAGTATTTGGTCTTCACTTTCGCATTATACTGAAAACGCGTGAATTATACTTCGAGATTCCGTATCTCGAACGCTTATATAAATAATTACGAAACTGGTATAAGTCACGATAGATATTTCACGATATTTCTTAGCTCCGAATATTTTAAAATATCAACTTATACAATCGAATTCGTTTCGGTAATTTTCACTGTTCCGAAAATTTCGTTTCATGGTAGTTTCGAGTAAATAATTTGTATCGGTTAAATATCGCGATACAATAAAGTATCGAGCGCCTATGCAGTGGTATAGTGGTATATATACGTCAAATATGACTAGTGTCAGAAAAAGGACAGTCCAATTTTGGAACGGGCTAGATATGGAAAATGCAGGAATTTGGTCTCCGGTGCCAGACGAAATCCAATCGAATCGGCTCGATACATCTCGACGGATTACTATTCTTGTTCGATTTCGAGCCCGCGGATACACCGATAATTTCCACGGTTCGAGGAAACGCGATAAATGCTCGTGTGCCTCGTCTGCTCGCCCATTCGCTCGGGAGTTATTGAAAATGTTCGCCGGAGTGCCGTTACACCGTGCCCGGAATATTAATCCGCAGGGAGATACGTAATCGATTTTTAATCAAGTCCACACTAACCTGGTCGATCCTAGGAACCGATTTTTCTTAAGAACCAGCAATTCTTCATAAACCTAGACTTCTAATAAACAACACATTTGTCCAACAATTTCACGATATTAATTCGTATCAAAAAACGTCGTAATTTCCAGCTCGAAATATAAATTATACAAACATTGAAATTAATTATATAACGTCTATTAATATCGTAATTGTCTTTTTATAAATTAAAGCCATTTTCCTTCTTTCTTTCTTTAAAGGAAATACGTGGTTTCCTTTACCCATAAATCCAACGGGTGTTCGTAGAAATAGGTACACAAAAAACGCTTTTAAACCTAGGGTCAAGACTGACCCTACCATGGTCTACCTGGTCATGATTTTAAAAGTATTCTTAAAAATTCCATACTCCAACGTTACTGTCATAATCAATCCTCTTCCAATATACCTAATGAATTCTTCAACACCTGTAGTTATTCCATTTTTCACCAGACTTCGCCTTTAATCACCGATTATTTAACCATGCTAGGTTTAGCGTTAAACATTGCTTCCGCTCTGTACGATACACCCAAAAAAAGCATAAAATGAAAATAATAGTTTTCGCGGATAGTTCGAAAATGCCAAATATTTGCGTGTCCCCGTCGGAAGCCCTAGTTTTCCAACAGCCCTCCAAAACCAACGCGACCCTATGAATTATTAAATTCGCGTTCGGTAACCCCCGTATTACCCGGCACGATAAACAACCCCGGCCATTACTAAACGCGAATTCGTTAATCGTGCATGCAGCCGCGATAAAGTCCGGTAAGTCAAACGCGTCGGTGGCAAAATTTGGGGAAATTCCGCGAAATCCGTCGGTTCCCGGCATTTTTCCGGCCGCAAATTATGTTTGCCGGCCACATTAGAGCCAGAGGCCGATAGCGCAGGCCGCACGGAACGCGTCGCGAGATTAAAACGGCGCCGGCGTCGGTGGCGGTGGCGCTAGTGGTCTAGGTCCGCGCTTACACGCGGTGCGGTTACTTTAAGCTGATCTCACGGGTGAACCGGGCGTCGAGCAGAGGCGACACCGACGTCGACGCCGATGTTCGACCGCGCTATGCGGTTACGCGGAGGCGCGGTCCTCGTTCCTCTACTTTTTTTCTCCTCTCCTTTCTTTTTGTTTATTCATTCATCAGTCGACGGTTTATCGATTCTGGAGGAGAGCCAGCAGGCCGGCTGACTGCTAACAACCTCCTTGCGTTCTCTGCCTATCCGCAACGTCGTGCACACCGGTCACACGCACACACGTGTCCCACACGTCCGCGTGTGTGGCGCGAATACGCGAAAGTAACTCGTGCTTACGTGCATCGGCCACGCGAAGCTTAAACCTCTCGCGTGTGTGTAAACCGGGTTTTAGTAGTAGTCGTGCTGCCTCAAAAACGAAAGCGATTTCCTTTAGCACGAAGATTGCTTTCGGCTAATGCTGCCCGCGAATTGCTCCCTTTTCCGGCACTCGCTCGGGTGCTGCTGACACTTTTGTTTCCTCATCGGCTACGAGTCGGGCAAAATAGGAAGCAGGGGTTGGGATGCAGCAAATTGTCAGGGTATGGCGGTCTTTATGTCGAGATTATGGCGCTTGGCGAGTTTTCTTCGCTGATAAGATAAGAAGGGCTGGCGTTTGTGATATTTATTTTTTAACCAGCCGGATATTTTCGTATCGTTTTATACGATAGGCACAGTGCTGTCCGTGTGAAATAATGCCAGATGGTTAGGATGAATATTTTTCGTTGTTATAGAGTCTACTACAGAAATGCATGGGGGATACCGTGTTAATTATTAACTTTCAGTCACCGTTTAATAAAATTTTGGAGACCGATATTAATTAATATATCACATTTGAGACAATGTAATAGCGTGCGAGATATTGGAGTTAAATAATTCTACGCGTTGTTTTACGATTTTCGCTTAACTCTTTTAAGAAATATCGTGTATCATGTGGCTAAGAATTTCTGAATTTCTATTTGTTTGTGGAAAAATTCTTCGAGTGCAAAGAGTTAACCCTTCGGATACGAATGTCATAATACACGTGGAAATTGTTTCATTTCCTACAGCGAGACCTGCTCGAAACATATCGAGAAATAATTTTGGCATTGTCGTTAACGTTGTAGCTATTTTTTAGTTCTGAAAATTTCCCCGTTAATTCGTTTCGCGTCATTTTCTACTCGCACCTGTACCCAGGTCTTGTCTTAGGAATTCCTAGTTGCAATTAGGAATTTCTACGTCTTCTCGAGTCTCTCGTAATCCATTCCATCTGCAGGCTTGATATAGGACGTCCACGGCTGTTAAAGGCAATAGATTTCGGTGAAAACAGTCGTAGCAAGTACACATTCCTCATACATGCAATGCCGTGTCAAGCACAGTTTCTATGCCACGGCGACGCAGACAGAGGGGGAGAAGTAATTTGCTTCTCGAGCTAACCGAGAACGGAACTGATATAGCTCCTATGTCCTAATGTCGACTATCCCTGTGTCCAGGACAATTGTGCTGGATAGCCTTACTGACGAGTCTATTAACAGGCCTCGGATGAAACGCATACCACTTCGCCCCTCTATTTCCTTGTTAGCCTGACAGCATGAAATTTCATTCCAATTAAAATTCTGATGTAACGGGCCAGCTTAGAAGAGATCATTCCCAACGGCGGAGTTAATCTAGTTTTTCGATGATCTACGCCGCGTGAAATTAAATTTCAAGCGTTTTTTAACACTAACTTCAATCTCGCGTTAAAACCGCGTTAAGACTCTCTCGGGAATCCTGTTATCTATCGATAACCGTTGGGAACAGTTATTTCAGCGAGTAGGATCAGGGAGAGAGGAAGACGAGGTAGTATAGTTCCTTTGAACTTAGAATATCGATCATCTTAACTTGACATGCAATTTTTAAGTAAATTCCTATCTCGAAACCGCAATCTTTCGGCAAATACACTTAACCTACATGATACCATAAAAATTACTCGATATATGACACAGAGAGATAAGATTCTCTTATCGGGCGTCTTATCACATATCAACTTACTAACTTTCTAACTTGTAAATATACGTAACCGTTCGCTTAAATCCGAGAATAATAATTTCCGCGTTCGCTGCGTTGCAAGTAACGCGAATAATCCAAATTCGTTGAATCAGGAAAGAACTCGAGTAATACTGTAGCGTGGCAGCAATAAAACTCGCCGTATCGTAACAGACATTAATGAACTTTATTTTATAAACGTTGGAGGAAGCACGTGACTTCTTGACAACTGGCCTCAGAATTGGAATTTTCTCGCAGTATATGTAATCCGGCACAATTCGACAAATCTTTTACAAAATCCACACAACTCGATAAGAAAATTCCCCCCGCCCTAATCGCCTGATGTACAACTATCATTTTCTCTTTTCCGAAACACGATCTCCCAAAGTCACGAAAATCACTCGCAGTTCAAAGAGCCCATTTCACCGAGTCAAAAGGAACATTTCGAAACACGCAAAAATCCCGCAACTGCAATTTCAATTTCCCGGCGAGTCGAAATGTCCACTTGCCATCCGAATATGAAAAAAAAAAAAAAAAGGAGAAAAGAAAAAAATTACAGGGCAGGGTGTGCCGACGAGGGTGGGCGCGATAAATTTTTATAGAATTGCGGGGATAGCCGGTGCTGGGAACGGGGCAGAAATAAATCCGGCGCATCAAGCGGTGGCCGGATCATTGTTCGCGATGGTCCACCCCCCTTTTTGGGGGGAGGGGGCGGGTTCGGGCCATTCGGGGTTGAACGTAAACGCGCGAAAAACAGGTCGCGGGTTATCCGAGCGAATTCGCTGCTATAAAGGGCGCTCGTTCGGGCCGGATTTTCGCGGCCGCGTATTCAATTTTTCCGCGCGGCGTGTTTTTCCTTCTAATAAATTGATTGACGGAATCCGGAGCACGCGCCGGTGTTTCAAACTCCGGAGTGCGTACAGCGACCGCAATCCGGCGCTGAATTCCGGCAGGGGTTGATCGCGCGATTGATATTTTCCGCGGTAAAAACCGAGACGAGTGCGCCGCTCCATCGAATTTTCGGGACAATAACAATCGCGCGAGTTACGCCCCGCGTGTCTATCTCTTTCCGCGCGGTTCAAAGGACCACGGTATAGACACGACTTGAAAAAGTAGACGTAACGAACTGAAATTGCATCGCGAGCGGAATATCGGGGCTTATGGTTTATTGGACGAGGAACCGAGGTTTTGTGCCGCGAGACTCTCGCAGGATTGAATCGAGAAATAATTCGATGGCTCGTGTGTCGCGGAACGAGGTCGTGGCTTGTCTAGTTTGTATAGGTGCTGCACGAGAATTATGGTATTTATGTGGGATGCATTCGGATTGGTGATCTGTAATGTTAGAGGCGTCGAAGAGGAGTGGAGGAATAAAGGATGATAAAATGGAGGAATAAAGAAAATCTGAATGATCCGAAATGTTAGAGGTAACGAGAAAGTTCGTTTCCTTTCGACGACAACTGTTACGTTATTTTAAATTCGATATCTCGATTATTATCGGTCCCCAGAATTTTATGAAACGACAACTGGGGAACATAGGTTTAAACCTTGTACTACTGATCTGAATTCATTGTAAAAGTTACCCTTTTTCTCGTTTCTTCGTTTCGAACATCGGTTTAAAGGAAGTTCGTTTTATTTCGACAATTGTTACGTTATTTTAAATTCGATAGTTCGATTGACGTCGGACCCTTGAATTTTATGAAACGGCGACTGGGGGCATAGGTTTGAACCTTGTACCGCGAGTTAACCGCGGTGATTTCATTCGAGAAATTGCAACGAAAATAAACACACGTGTGCGAGTACAAAGGGAGGGAAATAAATGGAATGGCGCATAGCGAGCCGGAACAATGAATCGGCGACGACGAAGGAATAACTCGACCCAGAAAGACATTGACACATTCGTCACTGGAAAGGGGGAACGAAATGACAAGCATCGAACTCCCTCGGCGTCTGCATTATACCTGGACAAAGTTCTCCAATAATAACTTTCTAATTCAAGCCTTTTCACCCGGCCGCGGAATTGCATTCCCCTATCGGCCGGCCTAGCATTTCTCGCTAGAAAGCAACCGTGGCGATCGATACCTATTTACATAGACAGTGAAACGATATTACAAAGATTAACTTTATTACGCGGACGAACTCGCGCGGGCCGAACAATGCGATAAAGCCGTCCGCGATGATCTATAAACTCGAGTGCACCGTTGAACAAAGTGAGAGAAACGGAGTTTCTCGGGCAGCGAAATCCCGAGGTAAATGAATCGTATTGGTCGCGTTCGGATAAATGTTCATGGGAGCGGAGTGGAACTAGGAAATGCCGCAAGGCGCGATTGCAAAAGTCGAGAGAGTTGCCGGCCAGCAGGCCATTCAGGGCCGTGTGCAGATGCACGAATGGATCTGAACGTGCGCCGGGTTTCATGCTTTCTGAACCTGGCCGGCCTCCTGACAGCCGCCCTTTACAACCTCTGATAACTCGGTGAATTCGCGATACGCCGCGATGGCCACGTGATCGCCGGAGAATTAAACTGGTCACTGGTTAGCACTCCATGCGTTATAATTGTCCGGCCATGGCCGTGTGTGCGGCATTCAACGTGCAAATCCAGAGGCGTGAAAAAAGGAGCATCGCGTGTCGCGGGCATTACACGCCTCGTCGGCCGCGCCCCGCAGACTGGCACCTGCTATTTTTTTCACCGGGTTCGGCTTTTAAACGGCCTGCGGTTTCGGGCCCCGGCGAAAAATCATCCGCTCCCACCGGACACCTACTCTACTTCGTTTAAATTTCCTTCCAACCGATCCTCCCTCTATCTCTCTAATCGGACATTCGCCTATGTTTTTTCCCGGTAGTTCACCGGGTTCCACTCTTTGCGCTCGAAGACTTTTTCGATTGAGAGATTCGAAGCTTTTCCAGGTTTTTCTTCTAGTTACAAGATAAGAAATAGGACGTTGGTGTTGAGGTAGAGGCAGAAGCCTAGGTACTTATGTAAGATTATGATAGAGAGAAACACTAAGATATACTTGTCTGAAATTGATAACGATAATTTCATATACCTGACTTTAATTCGATTTATGGTATTGTTTAGTGTCACTCGTTTGCACTCACGTGTGGGCTGTGTTTATTATTACTAAGATTATGCCTAGAATAGGGTAGTGCAATATAATGAATGTGCGTTTACGATGTAGATTTTTCTTTGTAGATTTTTTAATTTAATATAGATCACTACAGAATATTTTACGAAACATAGAATTCTTCTATTTTGCGTTATATGTCAAAATAATATAGGAGAATTATGTATTATCCTAACACTAAATTCTCTGTACGCGACAGAATTTTTGCATGTACATTGCAAAAATTTCATTTATAAATTTCAATCGAGTCAAAAGTTATGATCACGATAACTCTATTTATTTTCAATAATTCTTTTCTTTCTATTTTTCTTTCAACTCTCCAAGATCTTATTTAACAAAAAAAACAGGTGAATTTTTCATTTAAAGTAAATATTCTAACCTATTCGGCTCCGATCCTGTTTTATAGATCACGACCTGGACCGAGAGGCACCACTGCCATTCAGACTCGCAGTTATCAGTCCGAGACAGTCTTAAGTCACAGCTTGTCCTCATACGTATCAAATGCAAACACGCACCAAGTGGAAATCCACACGGAGTGTTAAACAAATATCTCGGTTGGTTCGCGCGAGGCGGAAAAATAGACGAAGACCAAGTGGGCTGAAACTCTTCTGCAAAAAACGAACAAGCACAGACCCTGGCATTATTGCTACTACAATCACAGACGAGGTGGAAAGAGCAACAATATTCGTTTCGCAGCCAAAGCCAGGATATCCACCGGACTCTCGAGTTTATACGTGCCTCGCCCATTCCTCTCCTCTCCTCTCCTCTCTGCTCTATTTTGCGATCCCGAGTCGCTCGATGCCCCACACCTCGCGCCTATTCCAGATATTTCACCGCAGAGATAGCACCGTAATATCCTACAAACCATTTCTCATCGAGCGATCAAAGCGCCGCGGATCCTGCTTGTCTCGCCTCCTTGCGAAATTTACATCCCTCTAACGTTCCTCGGTTCCCACGAATAACACTGACCCAAAATCCTCCACGAAATATCATCGATAGACACGCTGTAACGGACTCGCTCGCCAGAAACAGCATCTCTCAGCTGGATGCAAGCTGATGATAAGAAAAGCAACAAGTACTCGCGGCTTTTTTCCCCATCTGTTAGCCTAACTCAATCATAGTCAATGATGAACACTGAGATATCTCTATGATTCTTCGGGAGAATTCGAAAATCCTGGTGAATACGAAAGAACAGAAAAAATATATTAACCGGTATTTTGAATTTAANCTGAGATATCTCTATGATTCTTCGGGAGAATTCGAAAATCCTGGTGAATACGAAAGAACAGAAAAAATATATTAACCGGTATTTTGAATTTAACTAACTCACGATGAGAATTTTGGACCAAACCGGAATATCATGAGTCTGAATCGTAATCGAGTTGTTAGATTTATCTCTTGGTCGACGAAAATTCCTGGGACATGTTAGTTTGTATCGAACAAATCTTGTTTGTATCGCGTTTCAAGTTCTGACCACTCTGTCTTCGCCGCTTCGGCTTCTTTCGCATCGCTTGGGCCCGGATTCTTCCGAGTTAACGCGTTAAACGTCCAGCCTACTTTGTTTCGTGTTCCGTTCAGGCCCACTTGACGGCCGACTGTGGCCTATATAAACAGTTGCTGTGCCCAAACTCTGCGACCGGTCCCAGGGGCCCGAATGGGCGCAACCGGAACGTCTAACACCATAAGGCCCGATGAAACGTGTTAAAAGGTACGGTAAGGGGTTAAGATCGATGTCCAAATCACGAGGACTGTTGGGTCCCTAGAATAAAGCGTCCCATATCAAATGGGGCAGTGTCTACTTCATTTTCAGCGTCCCTTAACTCACGGACACTCGATGTTATTCGACTAATACTCAGCTTAATCCTGTCAAGAGTCAATTAACCACCCTTAAAACCATTTATTTAAAATATCCACCCCGAACACGACTCACAACCAGCAGGAAATAATTCTCGTTCGAGTAAATCTCACGTTGATCTAGCCAGAGACAGTTCTATGTTTCCATGTATCCGCTGATATTACAAAAACAAGACACAGAAACGCGGTGATGTTGATTACCGTGGCAGTGAAGGCATTAAGAATCGTGACCCGAAGAGGGGCCGCGCGAGGACTGATTCGTATGCAAATGGACGAAGGGTTGGATGCTGGCACCTGTGCGTTGCAAGAGGAAATCCGCGTGTATGACGCAAGACGCGGTGTCTTCGAAAGATGGAATATCGGGTTGGAGGAGGGAGGATGAAGAGATTCATTAAGCGGCTAGATCACCGCTATCGCGATGCAGCAAGCTTTAACATAGGCAAACAGTGTACTTCATTGCTGGGCCCGCGTATAAAGGCACGCGGCGTTCCTATGACATCATCGTTCGTGTTATTTCAGATCCAACGAGTCGAGATATACATACATAGGCACATTAGTCTCAGCGGCGTGACGTTCCAGGCCAGATAAGCCATTTGAATCCAGGTATGGAAAACACCTACACCCACCGTCAGACTCTGCCATCTACCTAGGCGGGGTCTGTCAGACTTATCGACGCGACACCGAAAACACCATTGGAACAAGTCGATTCTCGTGTTCTGGCCGAAACGTGTTAAGATAAAGGATTAATAGGCCAATGAACAAAGCGTGTCGCGATCGTTGGATCGTTTGCTAAAGTATCGCGAGTTAATAGACTAATATCATCTTCAACGGAGGCCAATTAGCGATTACGAGTTAACTTAACTCGTCGATGTCTCGACCGTTTGAGATAAAGGCGATTCGCGAAGATCTTCAAGCTTTTCAAGGTTAAAGTCGTTGGTATTCTTCGACGAGCTTCTCTGAGAAAGAAAAGGAAAAAAATTGTAACAGGTAACAGAGGAAGAATCGCTTCAGGATCTTGGAAACGTGACACGGATGATGGTAACATCCAGCTCGAAATATCAACGTAACGTAACGCGGATGGGAGTTAATTGTTACATCGTAAGTTAATTAAAACACGCGGTTTCCGGTAGAAGCAGGCATTTAATTATACCGAGCTAGAAATGGAGATGAATAATTTATAACATCGTTTTAGCTCTATTTTACTTGGCTATCGAAATTCCGCGCAAGTCCGGCTGTACAATGAAAGTTCCGTTTCTATTAAATATCACCGGTCGCCGGTTACCCGGTTGACACTCGATGTACTCGCCCCTCGCATCCACAAATTACCGACTGAATTTCGACTAAACACGCACGTATACAACGATCCCGCGTAATTTAAATCACTCCGAGATAATCCTACTCCCTCATCCTAAAATAATATAATCCATATAAAGGTCCGAAGCTCTCAAACCTAACGAAATACATCCCGAGCATTAGCAATACACCGCAGAATCGCGATTGCCAATCCCCGTTAGTCGTTACTTCCCCATTATACATCTAATATAACAAGATTATAACAAACGGACAAACCTACAATCCGAACACGTACGAAACGAAATTCTCAAATCCCTGTACCAACTTCGGAGTGTCTGAGAACCTCTAACTCGACCACGGAACAGAACAAAATTCGCGAAAATGAGAGCCAGAGAGCAGGGACAGTAATAAGCCTGAAATTTCGTAGAAGCGATTCGAAGTCTTCACCGGAAAGCAATAACCGCGATCCCGAGCCGAGAGGACGCGGATTAACCACGACGAGTCGTGGTGATTGGCCGTGCAATTACTCGGCGCGAAACGATTGTCCCAGGCGAGCGTTCCTCTCGAGCATGCTCGATTTCTCGAGAAAATCGAGCGACCGGCCGCGGTGTATCGGAAGGCGAGCCTGATTGACCAATTGGCCAGGTTACGCCACACGGTCGGAGTAACAGAAACTGGTTATGCACACGATCCCGTGCTTCTCCGCTCACGGCTTCCTCGTACGAGCTACCAGCTATTCCCATGCGCCGCGCAGCGTCGCGTCGCGGTACTACCGGCTCGCCTGCGCGCATGCGCGTCACGGTACGCAGGACACGCGACGGAGGACCACCGTCGGTGTGTCACGATGACCGGTACAATTCCACGCCGAGCGACATGCTCTCTGGACACCCGTCTAATCGACTGGCCGCGTACAGTCTGCACACCTGTTCCTCCGACGCTTCGACGGCCACATTTTGCATCCGCAATCGACCGGCTCCCGGTGGATCTACCGGTTACGCTATTCAGGAAATGGAAACAAAACATGTGCCAGGCTCGAGGAGGGTGGCACTGACCTGGCCGGCTTCGTTTCCCTTTATGCTCCCTGATAATCGATGCGAATCCCATTGACCGGGCTATCGCGCGCAACCGGAATCGTCAAAGACTTCATTACCCCGTTGCTACCCTCGGCGAGCCTGCGTCTGTGTCGGGGGTGAAATAGAGAGAGAGAAAGTGGCGCAGACGGTATCTATTTCGGCGGTGTGGTAAGTGATGACTCCGTTGAATATCGCAGATTATTAATTTCGTTGTTTTTCGTGGCGGAATTTTACAAGAGGAGAAATTGTGATTTGAGAAAAATCAGAGAAAGCGATCCGCGTGCTTTTAAGTGCTCAAAGAACGTGTTTCTATTTTGAAAAATGATAGTTAACACGTTGAATGTGGCACGCAGCGCCGATATGTCCGTTTGTAAACCTGTACTCGTTGAAAAAGACCGTATAATGCTATAGCAAGTTAGTTTTTGAATTTTATAAAAAGTAGATTCTAACGTTTATGACTTTATCTTTTAATTTTGGTACTGCCTGAACGAAAAATTCTCTATCGATCCCAGAGGACCGACGCGTTAAAGGGGTTTGCGGATAGTAAAGTAACCTCGAAAATTTTCGGATCTATATCAATATCGCGCCGAGAATCGACGATGCGAAATTTTCAATCAAAACGTTAAACACGATTCTCCGGGTCGTTGTGGGTTTACCGTTAAATACCATTTTTAATGGCGCAACGATCGAACTCCGAGGTGTATCTCGATCCTAGAGAAAAAGCCGCGTTCCGTGGGTGTCCCGATAAACGGTCGAACCGTATCGACATTTCGAGTCGGTGACGTAACCTCGATAGCTAGACGAGCGGCGCGTTTGCGAGAGTGCTTTCGTAACTACGCTCGATGCACCTTTAATTATCCGCGATCTTACACCGTGTGCGTGCGGCAGGAACCGCGCCAATGACTACTGGCGAAGGAAATGATCACTAGATATACCGCACGTCCAACAGGCAAACGCGAAACAGGCCTAGAATGCCTACTAATATACAGATAAACAGCTCGGAGTTAATTCAATCGAATATACTCTTTAAGATCGGTATGTGGAACTCATATGTAGACATGGAAATTCTTTTCGTTGAAAGAAATTAAAAAAGAACTTCAGGACAACTGGAATACGTATATCATTGATAAAAGTTAATAGAATATATCTAGAGAGACCTACATTGACCATAATCGTTAAATTCCAGTAGATAGAAGTGTACCATATCTGTTTACGGACGAACCTCTCTCTACCTCTGATACACTCGCAATGGAGTTACTCATAATTCATTTCACTTTCTCCGATTACCAAAACAATGCAAGACATAGGAGTATGATTTTACAGAGACGTAATAATATTTAGACACCCGTTAGAGATCGCCAGTTGTAACGATAATCCCTGTACGAAACAGGCTCCATAAAATTCGCATCGACAAGTTACCTAGACACGCTTTCCGTACCACCCGTCACCCCAATCTCACTGGGGGTGACCCCTGCTCCAACCTACCAACCCCTACCCCGATTCTTGCATCGCCCGATCTAAAAAGAACCCTTAAATTCTACCGAAGACTCGAATGGAAGTAATCATGACGCGCGTGGGTAAAGGTATACCGTTGGCAGACACGGAATAGCCGAGAGGAAAGCGTCAGAGTCAGAGTCGAAGATCGATCGTATGCTAATTAAAAGTAGCCGACGAGCGGCCAGCAGCGCAGTAGCAAAGCGTATCAAAGCGGCGGGATTTTTGTCCGCGAGCGNCAATGGAGTTACTCATAATTCATTTCACTTTCTCCGATTACCAAAACAATGCAAGACATAGGAGTATGATTTTACAGAGACGTAATAATATTTAGTCACCCGTTAGAGATCGCCAGTTGTAACGATAATCCCTGTACGAAACAGGCCGCGCCGAAACGACCGCTACGTGCGGCGCATAAATTCGCCATCTCGCCTGTCCCATTCCCAGCTATCCTCTCCGTGGATACGACCGGCACGAGCACGCCGCTAACTCGGCTAATCCGATGCTAATTCGATGCAGCGGACGTCTATTCCGTTTACAAAGGATTTATGCGACGGACCGGCGACGATTCCCTCGTGTCTGCGCGCGCGCGATACGCCTAATCGCGGCGGACTCGGCCGAGTGACGCCTGGCGGCGCTACCGTCGCGGACTTACGGCCCGGGCCCCGATATATCTGAGGCACACTCGCGCCGCCACCGACGCCACCGACGCCGCTGTTTTGCATTGCTAGTTGCGCCTGGCCGTTCGTGCATGCGAGCGTGTGCACTGCTAATAGCACCGCCGCTCGATAATGGCTTTATTGCTCGCTAGACCCATCCGTGTCCCCTGTCAAAATCAAGATCATCGATACTACCGTTTCGACCACCGGTTTATCACCGCGTCGACAAATTTCGCCGTTTATCGCCCGCTGATGGCACACGTGCTCTTGAAGCTAGATTGCGAGTGTAGCGATCGTTGCTGAATTGTTACGGCTGGTTATCGTGGAAAGATGCCAACAACGATATTTTTTATTTGCCGATATACGCGAGGTATACCTCGAAACTGTACAGAAGCTATCACGAGTCTAACTATCGCTACAATAATGTACACTGATTAACAAGTATGAAATATACTTTGCAATTTCTGGGTATTTCTTGTAATTTTTCTTTTCTCGTGTTTTACTTATTTTTGTTTCTAGGGACTAGTGAGATATTAGTGTTAATCGATCGCTTTATGCGATATACCATTTCTAACGTCACTAGCAAGGGACCAAGGTGGGAACGATGAAATTTATGTCAAGTTATATCGAGTCAAGAGCCTTTGAAGCGGAGATAGATAAATGAAGATTGTTTAGCATAGAGTGCAAGGGGCACAAAGGAGTGTTTGAGATTGTGACGAGAACCAGGGATCCAATCAAGTCGAGGACAATCGAATTTTTATTATTTCACCAACCTTACCTACCACGTAGGACCACCTCGATAGAAGAGAAAATGGAATTAAAATCGGTAGATTCGATTGATCTAAACACATTTGCGAGGAAACTTCGAGGCAATTTCCAAGTGTTCGTCGAACAATCCAGCCATTGATTTCATTCCACTTGCTTGGCATTCACGGAGCGACAATTGATCTCTCGCCATGTCGCAAGATCCAAGATTAGCGCCTCTGGCATCTTCGTAGCTGACAGTAATATTTGAGTTAACCTTAATAGGTGGTTAACCTCGCTTAAGAGACGATAATAAGGTTAAAAGTGCAACGAGGATAGCGGTGACGATACACAAATAATATTGCAAGCTACGTGTCCGCGTTCGAGCATCTCGTGAAACTACGTCAACGCGGACAAACTCGGTCTGCCACGGCCATTTTCAACCTTATTACCACGAAAACTCTCTTATGAAACAAGTATAACCGTAACTTACGCTGTTTGCGGACCGTTCTATTTCCCTGTGCTTCCCTCGCGTACGTGAAGAAAGCTGACCCATTTTATCGAATTAGAGACCTCGCTGCGTCCGCTTCTATCCATTGCTTATTTGCATCGCGATTAACGATAACGCCGCGGAAGTGGATTCGAGCAAAATTAAACGTGCAATCGTTGATCAGATTTGAGCTTGGTTTACAGCTGTGATGATGAACTATTTCTCGCGTTCGATATTAAAACTGCAAGGCGTCTTGCTCGTGATTCATCCTGTTAATATTTATCGCTTGAACGTTTCAAATTAGGTCCCAATCGAATGCGAGAAGTGTCAGCTGCAGAGTTCCGACTGCGACCCTTTGGGCCAGAGCTGTTAACAACGTTGCGCCATCTACCTCCGTGGTGGCTCAGAAACTAACTTTTTATATATATTTATATAAAAGTAATAGCTTCAAACTATTTGTTATTAAATTACAGGTGTGCAAATATGAATTACATTCAATACTATTCCTAAATGCAGACAGCAATGAAAGGTAATATTAATTTTACACGGAATAAAGAAAAAAATATCTAAGATTTGAACTGAAAACTGAGTTACGATAAATAATGCATCATTGAAATAATTATTCGTTTAACTATCTCGACCAACCTCTAGTATTAACACACAGATAGCCGAATGATTTACTGGTTAATTAAAATTTCACCCGAAAATTCCACCTCAATAGATAATTCTAAAATTTTATCTTATTACATCTTATTTCGTCGTTGATGTACCAGAACGATACCGTAACCTGACACGTGATTCATCGGTAAATGATACTCGGTAACCCAACAGTTTCATCTCCTAACTTATAAATGACAGACTTGTTAATGAACGAATCTGATCTTCCTAATTCCATCGCTACGTACAGATTACATAACCACACAGTCAGTCACATCTACATCATTGTCGGAACGAGCAGTTCATCCTGATCACGTTCATCGTGATCCATCGTTTGATACCCGACCAAGAGCAGATCTAACGGAAAAATGCGCCGACTAATACGTTAACGATACTTGTTACCAGGGTATCGATTTCATCCGTGATCTCATACCGAATCAGCGTGAAGCCGACGTGACACGGTCGAATCGAACGGACGAATCGTGTTAGGTGCAGACGGGTGAATGAGATTTTTCCTTTGGTCGGCTGCGTTTCGAAGGGAACAGGCTAGAAAATCCGTGGACAAGCCGGACGAATGGTCGGAAGATTGACCTGAAATCCAAGATACATCGCAGCCTGACCGTATAACGGATCCTGGCACCGAGGTCACTACCTGCTACTTAATCATGCTCCCTACGCAACACGGAGCGTTGCGCAAAGCAAATTTCAAGACGCCGCTTTAAGCGTGTGTTATTGAAACACGTGATATATTCGAGCCGCCGCGTTAATTGACAGATTTTAATGCCGGAGCAGAATCAATGGGAGCACGAACACGTATAATCTCGCACGAAGTCGAACGGGAGAAAGCAGCCCGCTAATAAGCTGCCCTGGTCACGTTAGCACGGTCTAACTTACAGCGAAAGGCCCTGGCTACGATCGAACTAATTGAAACTAATTGGAAAAAAAAGAAGGAAAAAAGAAGAAAACGGAAAGGGAAAATACGTGATCCAATTTTTTCCCCCGTTTCCAATCGCTTTTTCTGCCAGTTAAGATCGATTAAAAGTTGACCCTTATTATTTGACGCTTTGATTAAGGTGCTAGCTGAGAGGAACGGGCTGGAAGGCAAAAACTGCTTGATAAATGAGCCAATGAAAGGAAGAAAAAGTGTAACTTTTTTATTGACGAGAATTTTTGTTACAGCAATCGAATTGACCCCGTGAAATATTCAGAAACGAAAAGTTTCTTTTAACTCTTTGGGATTCCAACTGACAACGAGATTAAAAATCTATTTTATTTTCTAAAATATAAAATCGTACCTCGACGAGTTAATTCATTTGAAATAGACAAATTAGGTAAGTCGATATAGCACCGAGTTATTGTCGATTGTATATATTAATTATGATTTGATTAAAGTGGTAATAAATATATCAGATATTGAACACTAATTGAGAAATTACGTTTAATACTAATAAATACATCGGAAGTAGTGTTAAATATTAATACGAAGGCAAATACGTGGACATGCCTATCGTTCCTGAAATTTCGTCCAATCGAGAGCAAACAGACAGGCGGAATAAAAGAGGCTCTGTAATTAGCATCTGGACAAACACAGGGCAGGTACAATATTTACTCCACCCGTAGTGTTCCCACAAACTATTCTCGTGATCGGCGGAGCAACACACGGAAGAGAGGTTAAGCTGTTCAAACGAGCGATTCCAAACACGCGGAACCCACCTCGACATCTCGGCGACGTGAAACCGATACGACGTCAAACATTTGCGAGGCGAAAGAAAATTGGCACGTAAGAGCGCTACGAAAATACGCAGAAATTGCGTTGTCCGGTTAACGAGGCCCGTTGTCATTTTTCTACCAACCTTTGTCCGTCGTCCATGTTTGCGCTCCACCGCGCATGCGCCCCGTTCGTCCCGCGCCACCGCACATGCGCACTGCGCAGATCTCTACCGGGCGAAGGTCTATTAAGAATTTCTGTCTCGTGAAGTTCGATTCAGACATCGAAATCCGACCAGACCGTTACTCGATCTTTGCTTCCAATAAAATTTCGTTACTATAAAACTATTAAAAGTGGAAATTGCAATAAAATAGACCGTACGTTTGTTCCATAATTAATAATAAATAATAAACAATAGAAACTTATCATAGAGATAAGTTTTACAAAAGTACACTAAGCATGAAACGCAAACGCAGAAAATAAAAAATAATTGGATCGCTTGGAGGCAGAGATAAAATTACAGTGTAGTAGGCTCGTATGGCAATTAGCATGCGATTAATCCCCGAATATTTGATATCGGTCATCCTTTGCTAATTCTCGTGCGAGAGGTCACGTGCGAGGTTCGAACAATCGCGATTGATTTAATTCGTCGGTTTAATAACGCGGCATGCGAGCGAAGAGAGCATGACTTCCCTGCGTCGAAAATCACCGGCTTATTCCATCGAGCTTGCCGCGTTGATGCGGCTAACGATAAACTGATAACGCGCTGAAAAATGACTCAGGGAGTGGGTTAATTTCAATGATGGACGTGGATTGATTGAAACCTGATTCCCGGTGTTTAATATAAAATCCCGATTCCCGGTTTCCTTTTTAATGGAGATTAATTCGGATGATTTGAACGAATGGAAAACGCCGTCCGAGTGTACTTTCTACGATTTCACGTGTTCGATTTGAAAAAAATAAAAAGAAAGGAACGCATCTGTCTTATTGAAACGTGATTGGTAATCAGAAACTTCGTTCCTCTAGCGCAACCCACTCTCGCGACTATCGATCAACCGTGTCTTTCGACCAAGCGACAATGATGACCTTCATCCGATCATCGTGACCTTGAACGACAATATCGCGACTACTTTCGCGTGATTTTCAGCGACAATAACATAGGTACAGTGATCACGCGTGAACCTTCCAATGAGCTTGACTGACAACGAAATAGCCTGTACGACCCTCGCGTAATCTCTAAATGACCTTGAGCGGCAATAACGTGACCTCGAAAGCTTTCGTATCGCCATCAGCAACAATAGCACTATCTGAGTGCTCTGTATATGACCCACAAATGATCTCGTGTAACAGTAACACGATCTCCATTGCTTAAAACGACCCCAAGTTATCTTGAGTACCAATGGCGCCTCTTTAGTGGATTTTCGATGATCTTTGAATGAATTATATATAGCATCCACGATTTTGTCGCTTTCAAATTACCTCGATCGCTTGTAACGCAAATTTTTTAATTTCGCGGTGATCTTCGAATGATCTTAAGTACGATACTACCACAATGACACTTCGATTAATTTGAAAAAAACTCTCGATCCTAATCTTCACCAGGGCTCTACATAGAATTTAGCGAACTTCCAAGAGGACAAATTACGAAAACGGCTAAAAAGGGCAACCTGGAAGAAAAGTAGGAAAAGAAACAACGAACTCATCGCAAAGATCGCACTACCTTTCGCGAAAGCCACTCTTATCGTGACGTACACTCGTTGAGTTTAGGGTAGACGATAACTTAACAACAGATAACGCGGAAACGGAGCAGAAATGAATATTTCCTAAACGTCGTGACGCGTGTTGGTTCAACGCAATCGCGTAGAAAAGCGGCTTTCCCGCACTCTTCCGGCAACTCGGATAGACGCGAAACTAGACCGTGAATTAGCCGGTGAGATTTGACGGCGTGACAGGGGGTCAGGCTAACTTTCATTAAAAGTTTCGTGACAAGCCCAATCTTCCGAGCCCCCGTCCCGACAAGTCAGTCCCGGGGAACCAGGCGTGAGAAAAGCCAGAGATAACCGAAAACTTTCGCCAGCCGGGATCTTCCGCATGCAACTTTTCTTCTTTCTTCCCAGCCCCGTGGCAATTTCGTCTTCCATCATAATTGCCAACCAGCCTAACGTTTTATCCCCCTGCCACTCTGTCCAACTTCGTTTCCACTGTCCTACGTGTTCGTCATTGAAGCAAAGACGAACAACTTGTCTATAGTGAGACCTAGACGTCAGTCCACGAGCTTTGTGTATGCGTTTCGAGAAATTGCGAGAACGTCACTGTTAATTCCGAAAGTGGAACAATTATTGCACGGCTACTTTCACTGTATTGGTCGAATATCGGAGACTTAAGTCTCCCGAAAGGTCTCGCGAGACTGCGTGGTCGTCAGAACGTCTAACTCGGTCGCGCCATCTACGCGTCTACTCCACGGTCTTTATCATGCAATTGGACCGGTGAATTTGACCACTTTGTCGATACCTTAGTAGATTCAGCGTCTACTTCACACCCTGACCAATTATTTTAGGTCCAATTTCTGTCTCAGAGAACTTGCGAAAGGCTTATTCACATTTTCACCGCTAGATGGAAAACGGAGGTTTGGTGAATCCTCAAATTCCATAAATACGAGTTCCTATTCTGTCTGACTATTCCCAGTCTATGACTGGGCCTGCTAGAAAACTTACGAATGAGTGCAATTACCTATAGTAAGCCCATGGTGGAATATACCCCTCTTAACCTATTTATCATAGCAAACTGTAGAATTAACCCTAAGCTACTGTGGACGCCTATAGGCACTTAGAAATTTTGCGTTTGTGACACTGAGACTGACGCTTTACTAGATATCTTGCGAAAAGAGCTTAAATTTGTAATATTCATAGTAATTCGTTTCGAAGAAATAAATAATATCATTTCCATGTAGTGAAATTCAATTTTTGTTGATGGTAACATAGCCGATGCATCTTGAAGTTTGCGTTGGAGTTAAGGGTATCAACCACCAAGGAACTGCGTGACATCATGGGAAACCCGATTACCATGTCCGCGCACGCTTAAATTTGGATCACCAATTGGTTGAACGAATTTCACCAATCGTCCGAGCATTCCATACACGCACACATGTATGCTCATCCGAATACCGCGTTTTCACCGGGTTTAATAAAATACGCAGCTCGTTACCATTTCCTGACTACGCCTCTCCTTCGAATAAAAGCTGGGCTCAGTCCGATCCTGCTAACGCGCGAGCGGTGCACCTGCGAGCTCGCATATTTTTTCGCCTGACACGCCCACGCGTCCACCCATACGTGAACACGCGTGAACAGAGAGAACCGAAATCCGCGCACGTAGGACAGGCAGCCCGGCTGCACGCGTGACCACAGCCATCTTCACGGTCGAGGCTGTTGTACCAGCTAATGGCACGCGGCGATAATACTTCATCCTGATCGCGATAATGATCGCGTCGCGTTCATGCGGCACACGAACACCCTGTTCCCCGTCTCGTTCTCCGTCTCGCGCTAATTTTAATTACACCCATGAATAAATGCATTAATATCGCTCGCCTACGCGGCCGTGTCACGAGCACCGGCACACCGTCGCGAGTGTTCGCGCGAGCACGGCGTAGAAAGCCGGCGAGGATCAGGGAGGAGGAGGAGCGGATCATGGGGAGGAGAGAAAATCATGTAAAACCACATCGTGACACCTGCAACCAGAGTCGTGTCGGCTGCCACAGACCTAACCAGGATGTGTTACCCGAGGCATTGTCGCGACAAGACAAACGATCCACGTTGTAGATCCTTGCTCACGAACAGCCGCTCTTCGGTTTGACTGCGAGTCACAGGCTGGGGGTGGGGCTCAGAGAGGGTGGCAGGAAAGAAATTCGCGCTGCAGCTCACGCGTAATGGCTGACGTTTCGTAATGAGGGTCTACCCGTGGTTGATATCGCGGGCAAACAGCAAGAGACCACAGCCAAACCTCAGTTTCAAAGCTCCAACGCCCGGATAAAGCTTATCCTGGAGATTTCGTTAGCTCGAAACTTCCTGCGAATTATCGTCAACCCTTTACGGACGCCTGTCCAAGCATTTTAACCAATCGATATCTTGTAAGTCGAAATTTCACGCGTATACTATTTTCCTTGCGAAGGCAAATTAACAAAACGTCCCGAGAGGCTAGTATACCTAAGCAAAAGAGCTCCTCCAATACAAAGGGATAACAGTCCTTAGCATGGGTCTTGAAAAGTAATTTTGGGAACGGAAGAAAAAGAAGGAAAGAAAGGGATCGAGACAAAAGGAAAAGGAAGGAGATCGTTCGAGAAGCCTCGAACCTGCTTGCGCGCAAAGAGGAAGAGACACGTCTCATTGTGGTGGATGTTAAACGAGCAGGATCGAGGGAAGATATCAGCCGCGAAGCCTAGTCAAAGGTGTAAATAGCAGGCGTGTTCATTACCAGGGAAAGAGAGATTGTATGCGTTCTATCAGACCGGCGGGATCGTCAACGTTCACCACGCACGGCCAGGCAAGAAGAATAACGAGAATAGTCATAATTGCTGAACCGACTTCTTAACGGTCACCCAGCAGTCTCTGCTGAATGGTAAACGCGTAACTCGCCAAGGAAACGGCAATTAAGGCCATGCTCGTAGAATACTTTCAGACGATCCTCTTAACGTTCCCTGTGAACCGGCTGTCTAGGATCTCGCGGTAAACAGGAACATGGATTACGCTTGCCAGACGTTCAATTTGTCGGAATTCATCCTGCGATGATAGCACGCGCGCTCTGCGAGCGTGAAATTCGCATCAGATCATCGAATAGAGTTGGAGAACTGCTTTATTCTTTCATCGGGTACATTTTATAGATTTCAGCGTGGAATCGGAGGTTTGGATTATCCATTGGAACGCGAGATTAGCTGAATATATGAAGGATCGTTAGCAAGATGGCTAGCTTCCCTTTGAATTACGACACACTTAGGAATGCCACTTTGAGAGCGTGAAATTCATATTAAACTGGATTATCGAATAGAACTGGAGAACTTAATCGTAGATAGGATTCTGTGTTTCTTGTTGGAATAGATTTCGCAGATTCGAATGGAGAATCATACGAATTATGAACACGTTGGGTAGATTTCTGAAGGATCGCTGAAAAAATGGCTGAGTTATCAAATCCTGAGAAGAGAGATAATCTGTCAAACTTAGATTAGATTTAATCATCCAATCGAGTTAACCTTTAACACCTTCCGAGTCCAGTCACCTAAATATAGATGACGAACTCGTTTCTATTCAAGCCCAGTCACCTATATTTGGGTGACGCTTTTCTTCGTTAAGTTAGGTCGAATTTTGCAAGTAATTTATACAAATTTCCCTTTCGATTGAAAATTTACAAAAAAGAAAATGACGTTTAATGACGTTTGGTCATCAACTAAGATGGATCTCGATCAATTTATGCTAGGCAACGAACGTTTGTAACTTCAAAGTTACAAACTTAGCCCAACCCCAGGATACAGACGCAAATACCAGACCCACGTAAAAAGCTCCCTTCTATTCAAACAAAAACTGCAACAATGATCAAAATGGACGGTTGGTTAGATCTCTAGAACATCATTAAGAACACGACGGATGTTTCTTGCTGTCAAAGTTGCAACCGTGACATAATTCAACGTTGCTCGATAGACACGGATACAAAACCCACGTGAGATCGAACTTACTTGAACTTAAGCTATTGCAACCTGGTGTCAGTTACAGTATGGAACTCGACCAATCCCAGAAGTCCGACCCTCCGATATCACAGACCCGTTCCCAATCGGCGCACGTCTCATCTATAAATCTAAATACCCCTGGACAAAAAGTCTATACACGGTTGTTGCATAAACTCACGAGCATACGTGGGCAAAAGGCGATAAAACGCTGGCAGCCGCGACTTTCGTCGTTATTAATTTATCAACCGTGTCGCGATAAACGCGCAACAATGTATGAATTATGCTCAGCTACCCCGGACCGGCCGGGACGTCGACGGATTCTTTCCGTATTCGAACGTCACCGGCAAACCAGTTATCGCCTACGATAATTTAGACGACGTCCTTAGATAGCGTCGATAATATTTTCATATCGCGAATACCGCCGTGACATTACGCTCGCTTCGCAGACACTGCCCCGCGTTCTTGAAATACCGGTTGACGGCAACGACGTCACCATCTGGCCTATTCGAAAACGGGAATCGATCGGAGATATCGAGCTGTTTCGGCAAATCTCCACGGCTGTCCGTTAATCAACGGTCATTTATAGAATTGGCCGAACGGCCGGCTCATTCCGCCTGACTTTTGAGAAATTAGCCGGTTCTCTGCGGGTAATTCGATCTCGGATAGCGATCGGATTTGCGAGCAACTATCCGGAACGATTTTTAACAGTGCACCGAGTTTCTAGGAATGAAAGAGATCCAGGTTTTTACCAAGAATTTTTCCCGTAACCCGCTCGATGGTATAATAAACGTTCGCGAACGTATTTGCGAACGATAAGCATACTCGTTTTCTCGTTTTTATCCGAGGACAAAACGAAATGCCGAATCGTAAATTATCGATGTCTCCGAGTGCAAAAGGTTAACAGTGTTCCCAGCTTGTCGGTTATAATGACCGGTTTCCGATTTGTCGTTCTCACAGCTCGTTTGATCGTTTTTAGATGCACGTTGGATTATTTTTAGTACGTCGACATTTTTCGCTGCGCGTTTTTAAGCGGAAAAATACGCTTCGGAAATCGAGGAGGGTGACAGCATCGAACGGCGTTGAAAAGAGCTGCGCGAGATGGTTCGGTATGTCGGGAATGTGAAAGTTCCGGGAATAGACCGGCGCTTACAGCTTAAAGGAAAGCACACCTCGAGGTAAAAGTCGTTTTCGAAATCCGCCAGGCGCCGTTCGTTTAAGGAATCCGCGAAGAAGGCCGAGAGACCGCGATACGTTTTCAATTCTATATCTGAATTCTTGCGAGTTTCTTTTCGAATTATTAACAACTTCGTGGAAACATAATCTCGATATCTATAAGCTCGTGCGACAGTGTCGCTGTGATACTCGCGTATATTAATCCGTTCAAGGTGACGAGTCGCGCTTAAAGACTTAATCAGTACCAGGTACACGTCGAGATATCTCAACCTAATCCCAGCCATGACAGTAGACTTGCAGCTATTCCTCCGAGACTCGCAAAAATTCCTGCAGAATTCCGGTTTGCGAGAACGGGCGACAAGTAATTCTAGAGTAAATTTCATCCTCGAATAATTTACTCCTGCATATTTTAAATGCATATATAAATATATCCGAGGAGGATGCCCGAAACATCGCGTAACGAACTACGACGAAAGCTGAAACAAGTATTTCTACCTGTATACAACAAACATATATATACAACATCCAAACACCTATCTATCCCTCTAAAAGAAAAAAAAACGATAGAAGATTCTATTACTTTTTCCACGCACCCCGTTGAAGGAAAATTACAAGCCATTAAATAAAATAAAAAATTCAAAGTGAATTAAGTAATTAAAAGGAGATAGAACCCCACTTCAGGAGAAATGATATGTCTTGCAAAGAATTGAATTTACTTTCCTAACGTAATACTAATGCTACAATGCTTAATACTATTTATCCTTAAATATATATAAACATAATTACTAGTACCACTTACGTTAACCTTAATTAACGATAAAAATTTTAATCCATAGATCGCGACACCTAACTAATGCAGACCTAACCCACGAATGGCGACACGAGGACAGATGCTGAAAGGCTGGAAGATGAAAAAGCGAAATGGCAACTTTTACATAACCCAAGAGCACTCGCAACGTCGGGGCCACGAAAAGCCAGGGAATTGGAATTTGCACGGTTTAACGCGTTCGTTAAGCCGAGGACGATTGGCAAATAGGTCGTTGAAAGGTAAAAGGACCCACGTGGCTGCGTATTCCACGCACGTCCGCGCATCAGCCTGAGCCGGGTGCAAGAAGCGGTCGCGTCACGGAGGACGCGCTCCGCGGAGCGTTAATCGATTCCGGAATGTCGAATACCCGGTAAATTCAATGTTTTCCGCGAACGCGGCTTAGTCACCTTTTCGTCCCGTCTCTCGCGGCTGGAATCGCAAATGAGAAGCGCCGGCATTATATCCGCCAGGGCCGGGAACAGGAGCAGGCGGACCAACGGGGCCCAGTGCGTGGTCGCGGGCCATGCATCAACGGGATTATAATCGCAAATTCGACCGAGCCTCGCATAAAATGTAGATTAGAATACGCTCACGCATTAACATACATCGCTTTGACAGACGTCGATCGGGCATTTTTAACGCGCGCCACCGTTTTCCCCTGGGTGAAACCGTCGCGGAGATGCCGACGCTGTTCCGGATGGCTAGACCACGGTGAACGTGGAAACCGTGGATGCTGCCGGCATTGTATGCTGATTTTATAGAAGGTTTCACCGGCAGCAAGAAAACAGGATGGTTTTCCTACGGCTCGGTTGCAAAAGAAACGCGTAATTAAGCGATGACAGTGTCTTTTGATTGGCTATTAGGTTTCAGTCGATGCTGCAGCACGAGTGAAACTTTCTGCGAGTTAGTTATCTAGGCAATTGACTGCCAGGACGCGTATCGTAGATTTCTCCGGGTTCAGAGAAGTTTTTTCAGTGTTTCGCTGTAGGTGATCGAAGTACCATATGGACTTTGAACGAGTTGAGTTTTTATGGTTTCAGAAACGATATAGTATAGCGTTGGAATTAATTGTTTCGTTTCAGTAACGTTTAATTTAAAACTTTGTTAATAAATGACACGATTCTGTTCCATATAATTATTAGAAATCTATTGGATTAGGGAACATTCGGATTTGTTAGTTCTACGCGTTTTAAGGAAAGAAAGAGGTTTTGTGGTAGCCTGATATATTCATTATTGTTATACTATGGATAGTGGACATTTACAGCGTATATCTATCGATTACTATAGAATCAGTAGAAGATGAAGTTGCGTAGCGAAAGTGTACTTCGGAGGATGACACGATGGAGGTCTTTGTGTCTAGTAAGTGTCTTTCGAGGTGATTGTAATAAGCTAATGAAAGCTACGTGAGAGTCAGCTATAGTCTGACCCCATCGCGTTGATACGTGGAATACTCTACCATATTATATTCCATTTTGAGGACGGATAGCTGCTGACAGGGTCAAAGGACATCAAAAGCATTCAATAACCCTTCCACAGTCATCGAAATATCAGCTACAGAAGGAAATTATACTATTAAAAATGATTTCCTCAGAAATCTGAACTCATTCCACAAAATTTCGAATAAATAATTTCCGAATTCAACAAATATAGTCGATTATTAGACCGAAGTTATTCCCGAGGGGTCGCTCATCCTGCACGCAAATATTCGAATATGAGGCAGCGCCGGTGCCGCCATCTCGATCGGGTGCGCGAGACAGGAATCCGGCGGGCATGTGCAAATTTGGAATCTTCGAAACACGTGCTAATCCCCGGCATTCCGAGGGAACGCGAGTTGGGAACTTCCCTTGGGTGAACGACCCTTCCTTCGACACGCGACGTGCACCGGCACACACCTGAATCGGTATTCGGTTAAATCCCCGCACGTTCGAGGCAACGTGTCCGACTCGTTTCGCCTTGGTCGATCGCGCGTCAACGCGACGATAATTATACCTCGGTTCGATCTGCCCGTTGGCGCTTCGATTAACCCCCCACGCGTCCAACAGATCGGGCTCGTCATTCACCGAGAGGGGACGTTAGGGCCCGAGGCGTCCCATGACAATGCGTCGGGGGCGGGGGAAGGTGCAGGGGCACAAAGAGACGCGAGAGAAAACGGACAAGATCGTCTACCTGCGTGTGAAGCGGGCCCCCTTTTGTATCCCGGCACAATAACCACCGGACGTTTCGTTAATTTCAATGAGTCCTTTGTCAGTCTCACCTGCAACAGAAGGAAAAGGAATAAATCGAATACGCGGTAAAGAGGGAGAGATATATATGTGCCGTAGATCGTTACACGCGTATGCGCATGCGCGGTCGCGCACGCGGCCGTTGTAACCGCGGACGGCTCATTACACTTCACGCTTCGCTGGCCCACCGTCCGAGGGGGTCAAAGCGGAATTTCATTCGTCGTTCGTTTCCGGATAATCGAGCAAAGTATGCGCGCGCGGACCCGGCATGTTGCCATCGACCGAAATCTCGCCGCGTGCATCAAATTGTATCCTGTACTTCAAGGAATGCGGGCGAATCAGCTTCGTAGCTATCATTCTCGTCTTCGCCGCTAGATGGACTCTAACTTCGAGCATTTTCTCCCAAATCCTCGGTAAACCTTCGATTCTTTCATATATAACTTACAGACTTTCTTATAGAGTCCCATAAGACAGGGTCTGATAGGTAGAAAATAACCCTAACCCAATATCAAACCATTAACTAACTTTTTTCGCATTTCTATAATTATAAATACTGTATTCCTTCCTATATAAACGGTATGTTACAATAAGAAGAAAATAGGATCTGCTAGTAGTTAGCCTTACCGAGTAAGTCCACTAGTAGCAGGGCCAAGAAGAAAATGCATCCTTTCCAGCATCACCACGAAGATGATACCTGGAGGAAGGATACTAACCATGATCTCTACGCTATAAAAATTCCAAGATTACGTGGTCCCAAATATTTGCCAATTAAAATGGGTGGTGTTATAGGTATAGATTTATTCGTTTAGTAAAAAACTCATACATCACGAATTACTGTTCAAAAAGTAGGAAAGGAATCGGACGAAACGCAATCACGCTGTGCGCAACCTGAAGCCGGGCAATTTCGATTTCCAATAAAACAATATCCATTTCCGAGCAGCCACCACAAGTAGCGATAACGCTAATCGAATAGCCGAAAGGGTTTTCTTGGACTCGAGGCACGAAAGCGGCGTTAACCATCAGCGTTCGAGGAAACAAAGACCGCAGTTGAAATTTTCAACTGCAATTCCGAAACTTTGCCAGCAGAGAGTATCCCTCTCTCGCGCTATTCTCCGGATAACGCGCTCGCGCGCGCTTGGAAATCTGGCCTAAAGTTTCGTCGGGTGTACGCGAGAAGTGGCAGATATCAAGCGCGATTAACCGAAACGGTTTATCGCTCTCCACGCGAGGCGTAACACGCGCGAGGGCTTGCGAGAGCTTGCGAGAGCTGCCCTGGCGTTAATAGCTGGGCAAAAATGGGGAACCAACGAAGGTAGGATGGGAGAACTGCATGCGAAAAGGGTTCCAGGGCGTTGCCGCATTATCGTCGAGCGAAACTTACGAAATAGAAATTTTGGTAATGCCGTGTCTGCGACGGAGTTTTATCCGGTTAACCCGATTACTCGAAACTCGTTCCTAGCTGGCTTCTCTCACCGTTTCTCCCTAACTCGATCTCTCGTTGTTGAAAAGTCTCGAAATCTCGAAAAATCAGTCTTCTTTTCCTAGGAAGACATCGTCGACATTCATGGACAAACTGGACACCTATGGGGATATTTAAACGCTAGGCTCAGGTGTCAGGATCGAAGTTCGACCAAAGAGGCTACCTGTCCTTAAAGACGAATAGGAGACACGCCCCTGTAAGATGCGTTTCAAAGACGTTCGTTTGCGAGTTAAGGAAGGAATAACGATACTGAACGGCACCCTGTTTCGTTTAATCACCTACAGGATCGTAATTATTTTACAATTGCGAATCCATAATCCCAATACTCATGTTCGACCCACGTACACGTCCGAGCAGGTTGAGTTTGGTTGGATGGAAGACGGGTAGATGGAACGAGAAGTTCGTGTAAGAAAGAATAGATAATCTCTAACGGTCAGCCCGGTCTCATCGACATCGGGGTAATTATCGAAATTACGATTCGATCGCTCGGCAAGCGCGATATCTTTCCTCCGGACGAGGAGTACACTTGTTCCTTTCGATGAGGAGGCCGTGTCCTCTCTCATTCCCCATTCAAATCGCTGATCCAATCTCGAGTACACCAGGGAACGAGGCTCGAGATTGGCCCACGCTCGATGACCTCTTCGTCTTTTTTCGATCATCGTCGCGAAGCTTGCCACCGGAGGAGCAATTCGATCCTGCGTTTCGCTGCGCGTTGTTGGCGGGCTGTCTGATTGATTATAGGCCGATAGGTCCACTTTCTTTAACACGCTTTTCGTTACACTGTCCTTTTGCTGCGGAGGTAGTAGCTCCGAGGATGACTCCTCTCATTCCGTCCCAAGCTATCGTAGATTACACCGGTTTCGTGTGTGTTCGTGCTTTGAGCAACGAGAGAAATACTTGTACTACGTTCGGACTTGCTGGGATGTAACCAATTATTGCAGAAGGTTGCCTTCTATAGGGCATTTAACGTTAACTCGAACAAGCATTTGTTACGTCTACCCAGATTTTCTTTTAACGCGTGACACTTCGATATGTGAGTACAAATAGGAAGATTACATGGGGGACATGACAAACGCAGAATCATTGTCAACTAACTGTGGGGTCCCTTCTTTGTTGACGCAGGTAGCAAATAGAAGGAAAGTAGAAGGGGTGCGTTTATAGAAATTGAGAATTCACCGAGGACTCACGGGAACCCTCGAACCACCGTCTTCCATCTAGCAATACGTGTGCAAACGTTGGTCGCGTTAATAACCCAAGATGAATCCCCAGACCCAAACAGTACCACAAGGAGTTCGTAATCAGACGAGAGTGCGTTCGATACGAGTTGTCAACGCGTTCAAAACATCATCGGGCGCAGAAAATTCTGATATAACCGTTTCGAACGTCGCATCTTCGGAGCTTCCAGACGTGCTGGATCGAGAGAAAGGAAAACTCGGAGGGGGACCAACGGAAAGTCGAGCAACATGGTTGAAAGGGGCCCGAGACTTGGAGTCCTCGGGATCAATATCGAGTGGTAGGCTCTCCGACAAGACACGGGAGCAACGACGTGGCCGATGCTCGCCAGATTAATGACCTCGTCGCGATTACGGACGGCCCACTACTCACGACCGTATTAAAGTCTGGTCTCTCTCTTCTGCCGAGAAATCGAGATCGAGAGCCCGGTTCTCTCGCGCGCGTGGAATTGATTTTCTGAGGAGCACGACGGAACAACGCGCGATAAATCTACGATCGACGCCGATGATAAGCTGTCGTACGCACCGAGGGAACCCGGGAAGACGGTATTTATCATATCCTGACAATTCTCCTCCGCCGACTCTCTGTCCGCGAGAAAATTGAACCGACGTCTCTCCTTCGTGTGTATATATACACCGGGCACGCAATTAGAGGAGAGAAAGGGACGAGTCGAACAGGACTCGGTATTGCGTTTCGAAATGAAACAAACCCGAGATATCGGCGGCGATACGCCAGCAGCACCGGTGTTTTACCGTTCGAAGCGCCGAGGAGATCGGCCAGATTCGAGAAACTCCAACGCGCGGCCATATTTTACGATTAATACGATTATTATCGACCGTGACGCGGCCGCGTCGATACTCGTTTACGGGAAGGATAGCGCACCGTGTATCGTTATCCGGCCCAATCAACGCTCGCCGATAGTGCTTCCTTTTCGAATAAAACATCGATCCAGCCTACCGTGGAGACACATCCACCTCGGCCGACTCGGGTTTCCTTATGTCGCCTTCGATCGAGATAAATGAAACGTTACCCATCGTCCCGGTAGTCCGGTATGCCGAGACTTAGCCCACAGTTTATGATGCGCGCTTTTAATCATTTACAGAGTTAGACCTTTCCTGGCAGATCTCTCTCTCGATCTAATTAGAGCGACCGATGATGGAACACGCGATCGTAGAAACGGGTGGATCGGTGACAAAGCGCAGGCAAAAGGCACGAACTGTCGGAATGCGTCTGATTGAGTCTGGCTTCCCTAGCTTTCAGACAAGATTCGCATTGAATTCGATAGGGTATTCCGTTGGTACAAGTTTCTGCATGGAACAGAAGCTTCGTCTGTCGAATCGCTCGTTACCGGTTATTATTTTTGACCCTTCGATTCTATTGTTCATTCGTGTGTATTTTTTGTTTCTATGAATCGTTAATCAACGGTGGATATTCAGATGCGAGAATTTAAGTGCGTATTCAGATTTATGAGAGTTGTAAAATACGGTGGATCAGATAGGTTTACAGGAACATTCTCTTATAATGGCTATACGTTGCTTGGAAGAACTGTTAGGTTTTATTCGAATACCAAAAATAGCAGATGTCGCTGCAGACGTCTAGAAACATAGTGCGGGAGATTAGAACTCCAAAATAATGAGCAAAGAACACCGACCCAATCATCGTACTTTATACTAGACTAGATAAATGTAACCAATACATTCCTGATAAATTTTATTTCTATCATAGAAAATTACGAAATTCTCGCGTTACGTGTCAAACGACCGCTTCCAAAGTGTATAGAGATCTGCAAAGAACTATAGCCTCGACAACTTTGCGAATCTTCGTCCACTTCAGCTGAGTTCCGCATAGAACTGTTACCCATGTAGTCGCATAAATATCTAATAATTCGACGATTTATTCTCTTCTTCGATTGTCCAGGTGACAGCGTTACTGTCGGCTGGCCTCCGGGCTGGAGCTAGAAGACGATATCGACAGCAGCGGGTGTTTTTCACAGGAACCAAAATCCGGAGGCTGCGCCTGGCGGATGGCACGACCGAGCTTCGCCTGCGTTTGACACTTTTCTGCTTAAAACGCTCGAGATGAATCTCGCCGCGACGGGAGTTTTGCTCACGAACGCGCGTATAATGTATTCGTATCGTTTAGGAGAACGTATTATCCTCGCGGGCACCGGGGGAATTATTTGAGCGAAAATAAAAACGTTCATCGGGAAACGAGGCACGTTTCATGCTGCGTTTGAAACGCGCCACTCGCTTCTTTTCCGTCCGGCTCCATTTTGTGCCTCTCCCTTTGTTTCCTTCCGAAGGAAATATTACATAATCGCCGTGCTCCTCTGTCGATCGTTGACTCGTTCGAGAGGCTTGATCGGAATTCGACGTAAGGCTCGCTGGAACGGGAACGCTCGGGAAAAATGGAACACAGGGGACAAATGGTGTAATAAACGAGTCGTCTCGCGTTACGATCCAAATTGTCGTTCCACTTCACCCGGTCGACTCGTACGCCTCTTTTCCAATTCGTCGCGATCTTCGGGTCTCGAACTTTTTTGCTCGTTTGGAAAATGGAAAATGGGATCCGCGAATAATGCTTCGCGTGTATTCCGTTGCGGATGAATTAGGCTGTTTTTAGGAATAGCGTAAATATTTGTCAATTTGGATTTTTGTCAATTCGCCTGTTTGGCATTGAAACGATTTTATGCGAAAAAAACCAATAAATAGACTTTTAGGAATACAATGAAGATCGATACAGTGTCTTTACATATGATTCACGATTCTAGGTGAAGAGATAAAAAGGAAATGGAGAATAATATTTTTCAATTTCTAGTTGGATTTTCTGGAAAATTGACTAAAATGTATTATCGTGGGAAATACAGGAACAGTAGCAAAATATACGTACGGAATTTCTAAGTTATAAAAGGAACGAGAGAGCACGGAGGGAGTAAGGTTACGTTAAATCGGCCTGACCTATTACCTTTAACATGTGCACAAGTAGGTCACTTTATTGAGAAAGATCAGTTTTCCACTTAACATTGACCCTTGAACGAGCCAAGGGGAAGAGATCTTTGTACAAACGCGAGGCTTCTCAAGTTCTGTCACAAGGACACTAGTCTAAAGCCCTGATCTTTCGAGACCTTCGCGGTTTAGCAGGCAGGGCAAGTCTCTCAACTGCTATCACTGTCCCTGTCTCCTCCATTTATCTCCATACCACGAATGAAACGACAGACTACTGCCTAGAGATCTGCCAATCTACGCAATTTGCGTTTTTATTTAATAAACTTCAAACAACGCTCGAAGCTTCTTGCCATCCATCTCGATCTCTGCGAGAGACAGATCGAGAAGCGTCCTGAGAAATCGAGACGATAGTTTTCTTGCAGTAATATAAAAAATAAACTCTACGAACTCTATTCTCTACGTCTCGTGTTTTGTCACCTCGTGTGTTTTATATTTTGTTTCCTTTAGAGGCGATTTTTAAATTTCTGATGCGGTCTCAAACAGTTCCGATTGTACTCCCGTACAATAAATATCATATTGTCCACGAAAACATTGCGTTATAATTTCTCGTTTCGATTGCGTTATTCCAGCACGTCGAATCAATATCGTTTCGTTTCACCGTTGGCATTGCGAAAAATTTCTCCAGATCGAACTTTCGTTAGAAAGTGCACAATAGCTTACGACACGAGCGATAATGACACCCCTGTCACGAAGGACCCCTGACGAACAGACTTCTCGTCGAAGAGACACGCGATTCGCATCGGGGCGTGAGGCGGAAAATGAATTTCATCTCGCCGAGCGATCTATCTTTCTCCGTGTCCCCTAATTATAGAAACGCGGGAACACCGAGCGAGCGAACGGGACATCTGTATACTCGGAATCTTGAGTGGAAAGTGCCCGACAAATCTTCTCGTCCAGCGTGACGGATCAGAAATAGAATACGGTGGATCGCGAGCAGGGCGTGCGCGCGCACGGACTGGCGGCAGGCTGGCGAACACGCGCGAGACCAACGTTGTGACGTGTCGCGAGATGCAATGGCAATGTCAAGGGGACCAGATATAAACCGCCAAGCGTGCAACGCGTCCTGTTCCCTCCCGTTCTCTAGTTATCGGTGCCCTCTGTCCGCTTGGCGGAAAATCCGCTTTTGCGGCACGCCGCCAGAGCGCGCGTCCATCGATGATCCGAGAGATGTTCCAAATCCTACAACAATCTGTTATTTACGCAATAAAATTTTTCCACCGCGATACTAGCCGAAAATATCAATAGAGTCAGCAAATCCTATAACAACAATGCACATTTTAAAATTATTATTTGTGGGATAAAATTTTCTCACCACGATACTAGTCGAAAATATCAATAGAGCAAGCAAATCCTATAGTAGCAATGCAGATTATAAACCCATTATTTATGCAATAAACTTTGTACACCACTGCAACTACGGTGTAACGATTTCGAACTACGAGAAATCGAAATATTTTCATCGACAGAATTGCTTTTTTTTTTGGTTATTATCGCCGCTTTGAAATTAATCTCTTTTTGTTTTTTTGTTTTTTTTTTTTGGTAGGGGACTCACGAATTCTTCGATTGTTATTATTAAATGTACTCGTAATCTCTTAACTTTGAATATTTAATATTTATTTTTAATCCTCTCCACTCCGTGTCATATTTCAATTTTGTTACCAGTAGCTTCCAACGTTTTAAAGCGTTTTATTTGAAGCTTGCTTCGACTAAAAAATCGGACAATTTAAGTAAATAAAGGAAGAATGAAATTCAATGAAATGTCGGTTTTATTTACAATATTGTTGTGTTTTGGAATTTTCAAGGGTATGATATCTCTTGAAACAATTGGTCGATGTTGAGTCACACTCAATATGGGAATGCAAAGGGTTAAAGAACGTAACAGGCCTGGTAAAATTTACTTTTACCGTTGCAAATTATTTTAAAAAATACAGTATTGCATTTATTAGTTTGTCGATAATTAGCAAAAGTATGGAATACTAGCACTGTATTTTAATCCTTTGCATTTAATCACCGTTTAATCAGCTTCCAAAGATCGGTGTTAATCGATATTTCAAATTTTAAATTATGCAACAGTGGGTGGAAACGTTTTAATTTAATATATATCTTTGAAAGCAATAAAAATAACTTTATGGCAAAAAGTCTTAAAATTACTATTCTTCCGTAACGAGTGCAAAGCGTTTAAATATACACATAACGAAGCGCTGTATCGTCATTTTCTCTACTTTATTTCAATGGACAGTTTAAAAATGGTTGGAAGGAAAAGGAGGAAAGGAACGTGACATTCTCGGAGCGAAAAAGCTCCGCAGAGGGCCGGCGATTTTTCGCAGGAACTTCACGGCGCGATAACACGCGCCTGCAAAGTATGTAGATGGCGTGCCAAGTGTTTTTTGCTGAAATCTTCTTACGTTCGCGCAGAGTGAAAATGATATAGCCGGCTGTGCGTGCCAAAGACAATTTACCACACCCAGCCGGCAATTTACCTCTCCAAGACAAATTCAACTTTCTTGTTCGCCGATAACAAAATAGACCCGATACCACGATTGCCACACCGATTTCGAAACCACACGAACTGACTTAATTCTACTTACCATCGAATTTGCAAAATCACGCGCCATGTCTCAACCTTCCTGTTCCCTCCGATAATTAATACAGCCCTGCTACGCGCAAAGGTATCGAACTATGTTGCTTTCCATACCAATGGAACGGGGTTTCGAAGTTTCCAAACTTTGACCACGTGTTTTCCTCGGATACCCAAACCGGGTTCACCGTTCCAGCTGACCTAGTTCAACCCGCGAGCGTTAAGATGTTACACCACCACCTCGGCGCGTTCAAAAAACAATGATATTCGTCTTTTCCACCTGTAGACGCGAAAAGTCTCGATAAACGGCCCGTTCCCGAGTCAAAAGTCACGCGAACCTATAGAGAGACTCCTCGATGATCTGTTTTATGACCCGTGAACCTGTTTGTCAACGAAGTCGAGTGTAACGAAGTGACCATGCGTTGAGATTCAATTGGATGTCTTCTAAACTGTCTTCTAAACGATCATGAAAATTGTTTCACGTCAGAGGCGAATGGCTTTGAGGTATTATACTTGATGCAAGTTTTGTCCAATTACTTTCTAGGTACTCGCTACGCTACTCATATACTACGCTACCTCTTGGCGCTAGGTATGCTACTTATACGCTAGGTACCAGAACTCACCTTGATATTTTTAAATAGAATCGGACGTCTTTTAACCCTTCATACATGACGATTCTTTCGTTACAGAAAAATTGCAATTCTAAGAATTTCTGTCACAAAGTCGACGACATTTTCAAAACAGAAAAATAGAATCTGATTAAATAACAACTGAGACTCAAGTGCAAAGGATTAAAAATAGAACTAGAAGCTTCTAATCAGTACCTAAATATATATTAATATATACATTTTAATTATTCCAAAACGCCTCTATTACTAACACAATAATCTTATCAATAATTAAATTAAAAAATTTAAAACAATTCCGATGGACCAACCAGGATCGACGAAGATCGATCGGCCATCCGGGTTAAGGCCGAACGATCGAGTCGTGTCTAGTGACACTGCCGGCGTTGCATAATTAACGAACACCCGGTGAAATATTCAAATAACCGTTACACCTTTATCCGGCGCTCGCGCCGGGCAATTGGTTGAAATTGAACGGCCGCTAGGCTGGCGCAATTATCAGCCGGTGACCGGGTAAAAACATCTGTTTTGACTTGCAAAAACGTCCCTGGCTGTCTGTCACGCGGGGACGGGCCCCGGAAAAACCGGCGGCCGGCGTAATTAGAAAGTATCGGCCGCGTTAATTGGCGCAATCAATTAGCGATAAATTTCTTCCTGCCCGCGGCCAGGTTTTACGCCGGGCTTTCGTCATCGGACATGGAAAAATCCTCGCGGCGCGATCGGTTATTAATAATGTCTTCGATTAGAGAGCGGGACGCGCAGAGTTTATGCGCGGATCGCAGGATTCGCGCGAACTTTCACCCGAATGATTGAGAACGAGCGTTATTCGCCAGGCTGTTTTTATCCGCACATCCGCGACCGTCAATTTCGCCGGAGGATACAAAAGTACAGCGTGTTCATCTGCTAGACGGGTCTAAATGGCTTCTTTCCAAACTTTTATCCACGCAATTTTGAACAGTCTGCAGTTACTCTCGCGAAATTAACTGAGAATTAATCATTAACGCTAAACCTACCACGGTGAATAAAAAAGTAGCAGAGTCGTAAAAAGGTGAAACAAAGGGAAATATTGAAAGATCGAGTACACGTACATTGGAAGAAAAATCGCAAAGTACTATAACGTTGAACGCGGAATTTCGAATTTTAAAAAGTTTTAAACAGTTTTGAAAACGGTCATTTTGGCCACGGTAAGTTTCCATCCGAAAAGGGTTAATTTCGATTTTTATTCGGACGTGATCGTAATTACGTGTGCTCATTTGTTTTCGCGCTACTATTTTAACTGTCATCGATAATGCATATCCTGTATAATTTAGGGTAGTTCTAGGGTAGGGTAGTTCTATCCCTTCGATGCCACGGTAGTCGCATTTGGAAATTAGAAAAATAAAAAATTTATTCTTCAATGTATTACAAGTACTATTAAATCACTTGTGGAGAAATGACTTCGAAATCTAAATTTTCTTCGACTAGGTGGTACTACCATTAGAAAAATTTGCTAACCGCAAAATCAGCTAGTGTTAATATCTACTATAATTAATCCAAACTTAACTTAATTATGATGTACACTATAATTCACCTCTTGTTTTACCATCTAAATTCCGATGGCACGTGCTACAGTCAACAACGTTAAACACGTCGAGACACGTCGAAATACGTCGAAATACAGGAGAGGACGAGCCACTTGGTCCGAGCGCGACAAAGGACAACACACGACTGAGGCGGAAGGACATCGACGAGAATGGACCAAGAACTTTACTCGTAATGTTTACGTTCGGTTCTCGCCTGCGATACTCGTGCTCTGTCGGATTTCCTTACCTCTCGTGTTGCACGATATTCTAGGAGAGAGGTGTTTATAATAGAAGAGGTGTTCTAACATAGAATTTAAAAAAAAACCGATCATTTCTTTCATTTCCTCTCCTGATGTTTTTGTACATTTAATCTTCTGTTTACTATCATATTATTTCTTATATTAAACACTTGAAAACCTATGGCTTCTGTAATTAGCATCTAAAGCTAACGTAATTAAAAAGTTATCCTGCAAGATTCGTTTTTCCTATCTTATTTTATTATTGTCACGCATCAAAAGATATTTCCGCTAATGAGTATCGCTGCAAGATGAATGAGGTTATAAAGGTTTGTCCACAAACCGTGATACACCGCTACGTCAAAGTATGCTAATTTTTCGGGGACTGGAAGTATGTAAAAGGAAAACACCGTCGAGGATAGATCGAAAATAGTGGGTTAGAAGTATGCAGTTACGAAATTGCGATTGTAATTCTAGCGTGATAGGTCGCCGACCTATCGATACGTATACGCGGGTAATTATCACCTTGGTACGATCACTATGTTCACGGCTGCTAAGTTCTCTTACCGATATTAATAAACTGTGCTCTCTCGAGCTCGACACGCCGCACGAGCTATATTCATACTCGGATTACGCATTCCGCGTAGTTTTAGCAACGATGTGTATTCGAAAGGCTTCGTAAGAATTCCTTCATTGTAATTCCACTGCGTTATTCTTGTTACAACTGCTATGCTCGATTTGCATAACGATTTGCACCGCCGCGGGCATTCTTCGTTAATTACACTTTCTAACGTTGTCACGATAGTTCTTAAAATACCGGCGAATTTTTCCGCATTTAGAACACGAATTTTTACTCGCGTTTAAGTATCGCGGGCTCCTTTCGTTTCCTTTTTATCTGTATCGCACCACCGTGCCACTTGCGCAACAGAAATGGTACTCTTTTCGTAACGCGAGGCTAATAAATAACTGACCGATAACTCACCGTTGATTTAACGGGCCAAAAAACCGAGTTATCGAGGCTGCGGTGTAAATTCTCATAATATTGAGAAATCTGGAGGAAACAGGGGTCCGATTCCACGAATCTACGAAGTCTAGATTTTTTCCAGAAAATCTAGCTTCGTGGTAACGAAAAATTTCCAAAGTCCGAAGCCTGAAAAGTGATTCACGGAAACTGTAGTCTAATTTTAAATTTGTACACGATCTCGAGTCTCAGAAATAGAAATATCGAATTTGCAATCTTAAATTTTGAAGCTTAAATAATTATAAAATCCACGATCCTGTAAAATTTTAAATGAAAACAGAGTTGTTGAAAACGCGATCCAACCAGAAAATTCCATAAACCTCCAAACATCCAAACTCTGAATTGCATCGAATATAAAATTACAATCCCACTCCGAACTTTCGTAAAACCTCAAACCTCGAAATCATAACAATAGAAACACAATTATAATAATTAGAAAGAGAACTGTAACATACCGTGAAAACGCGAATCTAAAAATATCAGTCTTACTTACGAAACTATGCCTTCGAATTAAAATACCATAAGATCTGAAACCTTCGAGAAGCTAGTTCACCTACATTGTAGAATTTCACAAATTAGAATCCACGAAGGCGCAAACCAACGCTTCGACTTGATAAGACAGCGAGTAAACGCGAGATCTGAAGGAAAGATCGACGCATTCCGAGCTGTTCCGCGATTTTTCCCGCTTTTCCTAGCGTTATCACGTGACCAGTGGGCTCGCGTTTTATACAGGCAATTAAAATACTCGGAATACGAGGAATAAGAGCGTTCGACAATAAATAAATCAATGGGGCGCGTGCGTTTCTTCGCTTGGTCGAGCGTGACGGCCTGGTCCCGTGCCGCGACGCTAATCGCCGGCGTTGCGACGCTGCTATACCGGGGTGGAGGCACCTCTGGATCTCCCCTCAATCACTCTTTTTTTCCCACTGTCTCGTTAATTTCCTTTCTTTTCCCATTTTTCTTTTTTTCTTTCTACCTTTCCTGCTTTGTTTATTTATTCGTTGATTTTTTTTTAATCATAAGAGGTAGAATTATTATAGTTATTAAATTATGGAAATAGTAGTTTCCGGTGGGTACAATAGCTCGTGAATATTGATATTGATATTTTATTCTCTGTGTTTCTTTGAAGAATTATTTAAATTACGTCATAACACCGAATGCTTGTCTAATTTATTTGTTTGCTAGCAATTTTTTAAAATCCACGGGAGTATGTGACGTTAGATTACGAGGTTGAGGTTGTACAGTAATTTATTTGGTATAATTTATAAATTGAATTCATACGAATAGAGTAACATCTTCTGCTAAAATTTAACGTTTAAATAGACAGTTCAATCGTGGTACGTGATCATTAATTCATATTATAACAAAATACAAAAATAATTAATAGCCGATCGAAGGTTAAGGATACAACGCTAATTAAATTCCAGTTGAGAGAATTAAAAATTGCCCACCACGTTCGATGCAATCCAAGAATAAATTTTATCACTTTTCCGTCCAGTTATACCGTCGGTTAATGCTTTCGGCCGATATTTCGCCCTGCATCGTTCACATTTGCCACGCTTTATCGCTTGTAAATATTTCTTTTCCCGTTTAAATCACGTTAAACATAGCCGAAGCTTATTCGAAACGACGCCTGGAGCGAATTAATCGCGACTAATTTAGTTTTAACATATTTAAATTATTAGAAATCCAATTAACCCGAGCCATAAATATCCGCGGATACTGAGCGCGCTCGGGCTGAATACAGACGGGGCAAGCGAGACATTATATACGGCCCTGCAGTAAATTTCGACAAATATAAACGCACTTATTAATTAGAGAACGGCTGAAACGGGATTTAAGGCCATGGCGGCGTCCTTTTTCACCGGCCCTGGCCCGTAAAACTCGCGTCTGCTTTTGTTGATGTACACAATATGAATGGAAATACGGCGCGGAACAAAGCGCGTAAAACGCGGAACAGGTTGGAAACGATAAAACGTTGCGGAACCGGCTGAAACAAAATACCAACTACGATCTAAACAAAGCGTTAATGTTTCACAGGATGAGATCTTGCATCTAGACCAGACGCGGAACGCGCCGCGAATTTATACCAGGCGCAGACATTTAAACGCAAATTCTAATCTCATCTAATTCGAAATCGCAGCCCGAGTTTCATTGTTTCGCGTTGCCCAACGATTTCCATCGGGAAAAATCACCGACGAAATATTTCGGTTGCGTTTCGCCATGTGTAACCTAGCTCTCTTGGATTCCCGAAGAGATCACTGTAAAGCGTTCTTTGAACAAAAATTAATCATTTTTGTCGAGATTATGTCCTCCGAAAATCAGAAGATCTTTAGCGATTGATAGTTTTAATAAAAGTATCGTGAAATTGGATTTTCCTTA
>NIJG01000005.1:1894967-1909578 GCA_002201625.1 Euglossa dilemma
ATTTTTATGGAAATACGTGAAGTAGATATCGTAGGGTGTCGAAAAATCTCAAAATTGCGATCACGAACTGGTTATTCGAAACGGTAAAAATTAGATAACGCAGTCGTCCATTTTTACTGCAAATTATCGTCGCTTTGTCATCAAAATTTCATCGTGGAACTTTCGCGGAAATTTGAATAATTAGAACTACTGTTATTCAAACCCCCAACCGTAACCGTGTCGCAAGAAGGAATTGGAAAAAGATTGGAAAACACTGTCGGACACATCCTCTGGATGGGACACGATCGTGGGCCGCTTATTATGGAAAGCCAGGCATCGAAAATCACCCCCTGGACTGGCAGCTAACGAATGAAAGGAAAAGCAATGGGATTTGGAGAGCGTCGTTGGAGGAAGCGCGCGGCGCCCGGCGTCCCATGGCTGTTCTCACGCACGGAGTTACGCCAGGCGAATTATTTATGAAATATCTGCCATCTGTGCGGAGATTCGGATTTCTATAGCGTGTTTCTGGGTAGCGCAATATCTTCGCGGCCGTCCGTATTAGTCCCTCCGCTCATAATGCCGAACAACGAGCCAACGGCCGCGCGAGATACGGTACGCTATCCTACGGATTACCTGCAATGGTAATGCCGTATAAGTACGGACCGACTACGGTTTATGCGCGCACGCATATATTGTCCCAGACGTACCACGTAACAAGCAACGGAACCGCCGATCTATCTATCTACCCTTTTGCCACTGTGTACGGCTCCATGTCCGAACCACCTTTGTTCTCCGACGCTTACAACCCAAGCTCCGCTGAAAAACTAGTCGCGGACGCCGGCCTCTCTTTCCTACCAACCCACTGCCGATGCATACCTGTGAAAAACCGCTCAGACCTTCCAGACCGCCGGTCTCTGCCCGACGAAAACGAGCCCGGGAAGCGTTTGGACAAGAATTTCGAGGTTCCTGAGATTTTTATCGGCTGATACGAACAGGATCGAGTTACTTTTCCACGGTTTCGGAGTATTATATGTAAGTGCTGCAGGATTCTGTTCCTGCATGAGCACAAACTTTGGGTAGGAATGTTGGGTGGACAATGGAAATGAAGTCTTTTTAATAAATAACAGCTAATATCTCTTCTTAATGATTGATCTTCTTAATGAAAAAATTCTTTACCTACTGGTAATTATTTTCATAAGGTAAGTGCAAAAGAACGGTACGTTTAGTGTTAAACCGTGCACTCCTTCTTCTTCTATACTTATGCTCTCTTCTTCAATCATGTTTGCGTCCGTCTCATTTTCTCTCGATTGTATCATTCGCTTTCTTTGTCACGCGATGCTATAAGATCAGGCTAATAGGAAGGGGTTGTTTCTGCCAATACAAGAAACGCGTTTACTCTACTTTCGCCATAATGTTAGAATGGGTGGTTTGGTAAGAGTTGATGACGATTCAGTCTTAAACTCTTGTCAGCGGAATTCGTATTAGTATTGGCTGAGGAATATTTATCTCGCTAGATCGATGACTTTAGCCACAGTTGTGACCAATAGTGATGATTGTTAAGAATAAAGATAGCGTCAACAAAGTCGGTTATACAAGAGGATGAAAATACCCTGTGCCAAGTCAACGCATAATAGTCGGATGCCTGGATATCCTGCGACAAGGAATAGAAGTAGTTACCGTCCAGCACTAAGATGACACGCGAGTTAAGTAGTCCGTGACGAAACAGAACCGCTTCCTCAAAGGTAGCTGGAAGAAGCTATAGCTAAAACGGTACCGCGCGTGAACGTCAAGAGCACCGTGTGTTACACGCCATTAGATTAAACCCAGGCACCTCTATTGAAGAGTCCCCACCGCGTAGGAATCACGTGTCACGGTTCAAGACTTAATCATCCAACGGGTCGATTCAGGTTCGCTAAATCAACCTATACACGGCTGTTCGATGCATTGAACAGCGAATTGTTTCTAAATCACCTAATTCAATAGCCAAGCCCAGCTCGTCTTTACAAACTGTCCTTTGCGACGGAGTTAATGGTCAACATGATATCTCTATATAGAATATCTCAGCCACGAGTCTGTATTTTTAACACGTTTACTTGCTGGTATACGATTAGAAACTATCGGACATCTTTAGTAGGTGATAAATAAAAGACCAATATCGAACTATAGTCTAGGTTACCAGGTAATCTCGATATAACTATTATCTCTGAAGGAACAGTCGCCTTTACTAATAGAACCTCTACCGAACGAAATTCAGAAGGAAGGAAGACGATCCGGAAAGAAACACTACGATTAGAAGCTATCGAAATCGTTTGTTTGGTGATAAATAAAAGACCAATGTCGAACTGTAATCTAGGTTACCAGGTAATCTCGATATAACTATTATCTCTGAAGGAACAGTCGCCTTTACTAATAGAACCTCTATCGATCGAAATTCAGAAGGATGGAAAACGATCCGGAAAGAAACAGTATGATTCGAAACTATCGGACTCCTTTGATAGGTGATAAATCAACCATCAATATCGAACTATGGTCTAGTTTACCAGGTAATCTCGATATAATTATTATCTCTGAAGGAATAGTTATCTTTGCTAACTAANTCGATATAATTATTATCTCTGAAGGAATAGTTATCTTTGCTAACCAAACCTCAAAAATTCAGAAGAAAGAAAAACAATCCGGAAAGAAACGGAACTTCCGTCAATCGTTGCCAAGCACAACCGTTGCAGGCCCTTCTTGGCCCGACCCAACTGTTGCTAGGTGGAAGAATCGGCGGGGACCGGGTAGATGGAAACAAGGCGAAACGGATGGAGGGCGGGCAGAGGGCAGCGTGCATACAGGCGGGTCGGAACTAATTCGAACCGGTGGATGCGAGAGGAACCCGGGGCGGTCTAGACAGGGATCAAGGGGTTTCGGATTACCCGCTGATGGGGCCGGATAAATCAAAGCCGGGATCCAGTTCAAATATTTGGCGTAAAGTCTAAACACCCGTGAAGTTCCAGTCCAAGCATCCGAGACAAGGAGCCAGAGGCTGACCCACGAGAAAAGCAATGCACGCTCTGATAATGCCTCCAACCGGGTCACAGGAGAACGACACAGCGGTGCACGGCGTATAAACCTCCGAGGAACACAGTCGGCCGAGCCTCCTCATGCGACCCTGCGAAGGGGAAGGTCAGAGAACCCCTGGAGATCCGTTCGCGTCAGCCTCTGTTGTGTCCGCGACCTGGCCGAGCGTGCATGCGCAACGCGGGGTTGCCCACGAAGAAGAATATCCCAACGTTCCGGCAACACACGTGGGTCACGCCGTGTCTTCGCTCCACGTCCGCCTATTTAACAACCAACCGCGCAAAACGAACGCGAAGGCGCATTCCACCTGCGACACGTGTAAGTCCGTCTAACGGACTTAACCTCGAAACTGCGGCTTCCGTTGCCACCTTCCAACGACGCTCGCTGAAAGGTGCTAAGTGGTGATGTTCTTGCGAATCTTCAGGTTTATCGGGCTACAGCTAATGTTACCTGGGAACAGTTTGGATATTAGACTCCATAAATCATCCGTGCTAGGGTGTTTACCGCAGGTACGAGTTTCGGTTTTTCAACACGTGTTGGGTTCCAAGAGAAATTAATTTGCCGAGATTAGGGGCAAGATGGTTCGGTTAATCGGTAGTGCATTGTTTTCGGGGATATTCGTAACTCGAATTGGGCTTCTTTGGGGATGGTATTGTGTGGTTGAGATTGATTGTCAGGGTACACGTAGAATATTCTGTTTACTCTCTTATTTGTTTACTGCAGGAACGAGTTTCGGTTTTTCAACACGTGTCGGGTTGCTAGGGAAATTAATTCGCCGAGATTAGGGGTAAGATGTGTCTGAATATTGTTTCCTAATATTCTTAACTCAGGTTGGGTTTCATTGGGGGATGGTATTGCGTCGTTGAGATTGTCAGAGTGCAAGTGAAATATTCTGTTTACTTTATTATTGTTAGAGATCATTCATTTAATAAATCGCGCATACTGGTACTACTTTCATAATTCTTTAATACGAAACACGTGTTAGGGGTTCAACAAAATCAGAAAACAAAAGGCTAACGTTCTTTCAAACTTCCAACGCACAGATAGCGAGTTACAGTTACCATCTTAGCAATTTTCAAATTCGATTTGAAAGCTTCAACGCGATTTACGAGGTGTCCCGGTAATTTTGTTCCGTTGGAAATCGATGAACACGGGTTCAGTAGACGCACGACAGGAGTATGAAAATAGGTTGATAAGGTAAATGAATTTTTCGAAATAGAATTTCCGCGCAGCCTAAAGGTACAACGTGGGCTTAAAAGGCAATGTACGAGCCTCTGTTTGAGCAACGCACGTGGCTCGCCCGCCTTTGTTCCTTGAATGTTGTATGAAGAGAAAGGAAATTATTAGCAGTCGTGTCAACAAATCGAGTTTGCTAAACAGCCTTTGTCGCGGGTCTATGTGTACCCGACGTATCCTAAACGGAACACATGGCATTCTTAATCGCTTCTTGCGCTATCCCTACTAATACCTCCGGTCCGAGCTTTTACGAGCTTTCTTGTAATGAAATCTACGCCAATTTTTACGATAATCCAACGTCTACCTGTGAATTTGGTTTTGTAAGGTGTGAGTACAAGCGTTGATGCGTGTATTTGCATTCCAGCAATCGTTATGATAAAGTTAGTTTAGCGAGAAACAATCCTTCGATTCGCAAAACAAATTTTTGTATATCTTGTGACCGTTTGTTATTCTTTTATAATTTTTCAAGTAAATCAAATTTTTAGATTACTAAATCGATTAATTTACTCGCAAACCTAATCCAAACCCTGACACGCAAATGCCAAATATCAGGGAAACGCTTCGACTCACACCTCGACAGAAAATCATCTTCAACAGTCGGGCTGTGGTTCCACCTGACGAAATTCCTCGTACGCTCGATCTACGCGTGTAGTCCACGGCATTACAGTCAGATTCTGTCAACAAACATCGCCGATCGGCCAGTTAACTCGTCTATTCCTCGCTGGCAACAGTGGCAACTGCAAGGTAAGTATCCATACGCGCATCACAGTTTGCGGGCCATTTGTACATAGGGGCCAACCGAGAGCGTTGTTAGCGCGAAAACCAATGGACGCCGGTGGCACCGTTTCCATGGGAATTCCCGACGAATTCGCAGCCGAATTCGCGTGGCCCTCAGCCTCCCGTTTAATTAACATCGCTATCAGAGCGAGCCGATTCTGTATCTTTTATGAAGGCGAACGCCGGAACACGGGACCAGGCCGGGTAATTGGTTCGATAATTGAGCATCATTTTAAACATACGGATTATCCGGGTTCCGCAGCGACTATCCGCTGGCCGGGCCAACCCGACGCGTTAACGGAAGCGAGATTTAATCAACCGTGTCTACGCTGACGCAATTTTCCTGCCCAATCTTCTGCAAATCGACTCCGCGAAGACGCTGGATCAAAGTCGTTTCACTCGATCCTCGCGACGTATAATTAGTCCCGTGATCGAGTCCGTCGGATTTTTAGCTTTACGACGGTTAAGTATCGTGAGTTGGCGAGATTAAAACGCGAAGAAATTAATTACATCAGCGTCCAGTGGGTTCGGAAGATACGTAGCGCGTTCCGTAATTTCAACTATTTCCAATTTCCAGTTGCGAAACGAAATTACGTAATCCAAAAAATTATCCTATCGCCATGGTCGTTTGTATAATTAGGGGTTCCGTGTAATCGCGTTTTGAAAGGCCTCGCGATTTACGAAAACTCATTGAACAATTTTCAGGAATCTCTGTATAATGGATTAAATATTTCAGTGTCTGTGGTAAATGGAAAATTGCATAATCTACTAATCCATGACAATCTGCGCACACTAACACGAGTGCAAGGTTTTATTTTTGAATTGGATCCTTCGACGATTATTTATATAAATAATCATCAAACACTGAAAGACACATATACCTTCCTTCTTCTAATATCTTCTCCTAACTTTATTTTACACCTACAAATCCATTTAAAATTCTGTAACAAAATTTCGAAACGGTTAGCATATTAGAATTAAATTCTCCCGAACGGAGCATCTATTACAAAAATAGAAAGGTTGTTTTAAAATAGAAAAAACGAACGAGAGCATGGTAGAGATGAAAGAAGAGCGATATGCGGGAAAGGTGGAAGGAAAATTTGTCCCTCGTAGGTCTGGGCATTTCGGAAATACGGTGCGTCGTTTCGGAAAAAGCTCGCGACAACGAGGGGAGAAAAAATGAAGAGCGGCTGTAAATTCGTTCGCGGCCCAACGAGCAACATAATTTGCCCGCTTTAATATGTAATATAACTAACCCCGAACCGGGTCTCCCTTCGGCCCTGGGGACATCGCAGAGGCGCGCAAACAGCCCCGCGCTTAATTTAAACGCGCGTTACGTAACTTTCGAGGAATAAAGGGTCGACTGAGAGAGAGAAAAAAAGGAAAGAGCGCGCGCGAGAGAGAGAGGTATGCGAAGCAATTTCTTTCTCGCGAGAGCGACTCGTTACCTGCCGCCATTTTTAACGCGTCGCGAGACCTCTGGCGGCGCTCTACCGAGCTTCGCAATGGCGGCCGCGTCGCGGTGCCAGCCGGGAAAGGTGCACACGATCGTCGGGGAGCGTCGAGACGGTATTATCGAATCGCGCGGCAAGACGCTTAATTAGGTCAGACACCGCGTAATTAATCAACGTAAATCAGGACGTTTGCACTTGCGGTGTCTCTATAATTCCTTCGATCAATATGCAATAGGATTGCTCGCGGCCGCTGCTGTTAGATATCGATACGTATCGGTGCTGAGAATAGGCCGTTAATCCGTTTAACCGTTTAACGCGACACGGAAAACGACAGGTGTTAGCGAGATGATGTTCTTTGGACGATTCGTGTTCGTTTCGGAGCGTTAAATTCCACTAAATTTGGGTTTGCGTCTCTTGGAACGCGTATTCTATGGTGTATAGTTTTACTAATTTAAAAGAGTTCTTAGGTGTGTATTATTTCGATGAAATGAACGCCGTAGAATAAGTATAATTCTAAGATTGCGAGTGCTTTGTGGTGCTTTCACACCATCGATCTCGTAGTTTGAGTTTGTCATTCGTAATCCTTTTGATTTTTATATTTATATCGATGTATTAACACTAGAACTTCCACGTTCAGATAATCAGTGATTGGAAAAGAAATAAAAGCTTTAAAAAATACATATATTGAGATGGTAACGATCAGCGCTGAATTTTTGACGGAAGTTTGGAAAATAGTGATTTAGTATAGCGTTAAACGTATGTTAAAGAAAGAAAAGAAGAAATAATAATCTCCGTGGCACTTCTGACGGACAAATTTTGCTTGCGTATCACGGTTATTAATACACTCGTACCTTCTGAACTTTCTTCACCCCTTTTTTGTAATGCAGATCCCAAAATTCTTTTTGACAGGATTGCGCGTTATTTCTCGATGGATATTTTATTGCGAAACAACAATTCATTGTCACCAAAATAGGAATCGTCGTAAATCGCTGCGGAATTATGGTTTCAGAGGTATCCGTGTCACTTCGACAGCTAACATCGAACGACTGCTATTCTTTTACGACGCGAATTTCAAAATCTTAATGATATCTTACGAGAACACGTGCCTTATTAACCAAGCTTCCAATAGGTATAAACTTTATTGCAAAATAATAATTCAGCCTGGCCGAAATAGGAATTGTCGTAAATCGTTTCGATATTACGGCCAGAGAAATATTTGTATCCGTCGTACCTTTAAACGATTTCTATTCTTTTACGACGCGGATTTTGAAACCCGCGTCGTATAACGGGGACAACTGTCGTATAAATACAATGTCGCATACATACACACACATCCACAATAACATCGCATGATACACGATATAATAACGTTATAACTTCGTAATAATCTTCGTAATAATCATCCTGGTAGAAACTTGATCGCAAAATACTAAGAGATCAATTAAGAAATTTCACGCTTCTTTTCTTCGCCTACTTTCGCGCTTTCGAAAATCCCGACACGTAGAAGAGTCTCTCCCTGGCGATCTAACGGAATTCGTCGGCCAGTTTTCCAGGTAAACGCCGACCAGGTAGACCAACGGCGAGACTTGCGGTGACTCAAAAGAGTGCTCGGAATCGAAAGCAGAAACGGTAGAAATTTGCCGCGATTATTTGCCAGTCAGGTATACCAGAGGCGAAAGATCGCGGCGAACCGTTGCCAATCGCGCCCCTGTACGCGTACCAACAGCCTTTGCAATGCAAATCCTCCGTCGTACACGTAATACCTAACATTCGTCATTGTTAACGCGAACGAGCGCCGCTCCGGCTGTGGAAATCGCGACTTAAACGCAGCCGCGGAAGATCGAACGATAAGCCGCGACGTATTTACGAGTGGAGGCCACCAGGGCGAAAAAGTAACCCCCGCGGGAAAGGAATTTCGCCGACTGCTAGGAATTTTATCATCGCCGACCGACTCGCCCCGAATATCCAGGCCAGCCAGACACCGTTCTAAATTTCGAAAAGTTTAACCCCTTGTCTTGCGATTTAAATTCCGAACCGGGCCAAATCGCGCGTCACACAGTAAAACGCCGTTATTGTCGCTGTCGTTGTTTATAATATTCGTGAAATATTACTAGAACTTTCAATGTCCTTGTGCTTTTATGTGAAATAAGAATCTCATCGGCGACGTACCATCGTTATTGTGAGCGATAGAAATTCAAAATTCCCTGCTATAAGCAATCAAAAGCAAAGATTAACACTTTGCACTCGAGAAATTCTAAACATCCATGTTAATTAATACATCAAATTTCAATTTAACCAGCGATGCGTGGAACTTCGAAGTAAAATAATTCTACGCCTTAATTTTTACACAATTTCTTATTTATTGTTTGAAAAGTATCGTCGACTTAACGGCAGAAAATCTTCGAATTACCATTTTTTGTATCGAAAAGATCCTTGATTGCAGAGGGTTAATTACACACATAAGAAGAAGCGATGATCTGTTCACCGGAAGAAACCATCTTCTTCTTCAAGTCTCATCTTCCTGGCTAGGATTCCAGTCCTTGCAAGCCCGACCGCGAGCATACATTTGCGAGGAATCGAAATTTTTGTTTAGGCGTCCTGTCGTCGAGCGAGGAACAGGCTGAGACACCTCGCGACAGCTTCGAACGTGCTGCATAAAAGAAAGAGAGAGGAGAGAAAAGAAGGAGCACGATCGCTATCTCTGTTTCCTGTACTCGAAGAACGAAAGTACGCGGTCGGGCAAGAAACGTTTTTCCATCTCCTTTTCCTGGATCTCTCCTTTTCCTTATCTCGGCAGCCGAGGAATACGCACGAGACGGAGGCTTAATGAGGCCGTAGTAGTTCAACCAGACATTAAATCGGTGTCTGGCCAGCTAACAATTCCCCGTCGTCATTCCGCCGGCGCTTTTTTCGTCCCTGCACTCGACTAATTTCCCCGGCAACTATGCCAGACGCTTTCGAACCGCCAAACGACCTTATTAGACAGGCGCAGGCGGAATGTATCCGCTCGCGTCGCAGATTATTTCACTCGCCGAGCGAATTCCCGATAAGGCTCCAACTTCTGCCCCCGCCGCGGTTTTATAATTCCGCTATTAATTTCCATTTGACACGGGCAAATTGCGATATCGCTTATCGGGATGCCGCGGGGATTAACCACGATGTCTCTTATTGAATCGGATATGTCTATGAGATAGTTAGAGCTTGTAGACTAGGTAATCCTCCTCGCTACGTGCACACGATACGATGAACTTAAGGAATATTTGTCTATCGATTGGACTAACGATGCGATCTGAATTTTGGAAATAATTTTTGATGTTTCTTTTTGTTTCGACGGTGTTTGGATTATTGTATCTGTATTAAGACGTTCGAAAATAGAACGTTCCAGGGAATTAACAGCATTAATCCTTTTTGAGGGCACTCTCAGACAATTTAAATTCGAGTCGAATTACCTAAAAAAGAAATCACTTCTCACGCGTCAACTTCTGCCATTTTCTTAATTCCATGAGGTTCTATTTAAATGGAAGCATTTTTGTAAAAATACAAAATTGTGGTTTTGCAATTTTTATTATTACAACAAAAGAGAAATTGACCTTCTTAGATCAGAAAAGTAAAATTTGTTGTTATTATAAATCGTGACACATTATTACCGAAATGTAAACGCATCAAATATGACAGAGAAGTGTTTAAAGACATTACAAAGTTTATGAAATTTCGTAATTTTCATTTCGGATAGTATTGACCCGAGAAGGGTAGATGGGATAGAGGAATAGTAATGGCTTATAAAACTAATCTTGGCAAACCCAAGCATCAGACGCGATAGTGGAGACTAGGTCAGAATCGGTATCTGTTACAAGAGGGATGATAAAGCGAAGAGGGACCTGTTTCTAACGAGCAGCCCTTTGATCCCGACCACCCCTAATGCAAGACCCTAGACCTCCTTATGATTTTATATTTACCACTAAAATATAATCAAAATGATATATAAAATAAAATAAAACGCATTTTAAAATTCTTCTTTTTAAAGGAAATTTCGCGTTACACATTATTCGAAAACTTGAGGATTCGATTTTTAAGTAAAATTGCTACTATAAGATTTGCAAGTAGCGTACTATTTCGACGATCACTTTCTACAATTATTTGCCATTTCGTCGTTTAACCGAGGAGCATAATTACAGCACTAAACCTATTTTTGAGTATTTCGCACTTTTGGGGTACTATAGTACCGTTACGCTTCTCGGTGTATCCTTATTTCTTTGTCGTAGTAAGCGATTTTCAAATCGAGAAAACCGCGAGGACCTAACGCAATTACGGCCGTTGAATTTTTACAAAATGCCGCGGCAACTAGCAACAAATGCTCGTCCGGTAATTGCTATACCGCTTCGTACGACGACTGTTATTCTCAAATTTCAGCCGGGACAATCGCGCAATTCACTGGCGAAAAAATCCTCGAAAGAACGTTCCCACGATAAATGGCACTCTCGCCTTTACCAGCGCGGCATTCCGCGCGGAACGTCACGGGAAGGGCCATTTTTCGGCGGAAGTACACACGATGTTTCCGGAGTTTTCGTTCAAAAGCAGTTAGAACAGCGGCGCAATTCCTAAGATTACCGCGTTTTCGTCTACGAGCGACTTCGCCGCGTTTCCTAGAGTACACTTTGTTCTGTTAATGTTTGCTCCGTTTCATCCCGCCTAAGTCCCGGTTACGAGCGCACGTCCGTGTTTGCCGCTGCCCACGCAGAATTTCTTAATGAACTGCTCGTTTAAACCGACTTTGGCCCGCGGAATCATATTTGAACAGAGTTGGTCAAAGCGGCCCACTCGGACGCATCGTCATCGGACCGTCCAACTGAATCCCTTTGTTATCACGCAACTTTCCACCATTCGCCAAAGTAGCCACGGAGGATTCTACGCGTTCCCCGAGTAAATTCTAATCACACGTTCTTAACATTTGCTACCTTCGTGACCGGGGATTAGAACGGTCTTTGCGAAAGGTCTTAGGTTGGAAGAAGTTGCCGTATTTCGTAGACTTTAGGGTCGAGTTGACCCAGGTTCGAGCCTGTAGATCTGATACAAGATTTCCTCTACTCTCTGTAGTCTACAGAGAGTCTTCGGTTCAACCAGGTCGATAGTTCGACTTCTACTAAATAGTATCGAATCTTTTAATCGAGTATCGCAAAGTACATTACAATCAGAAAAAGAAAGATGGAATTTTATTCCGAAGTAGAAACATGAAAAAAACTTTGCCAATAAAGTTTTCGAAAATACAAAAGGCGACTTTAATCGCGCCGATCTGTGAGTGACAGATATAAAGAAAAAGAAATGTTTTAATTCTCCGAACATTAGGGTGAAGCAGAACGCCATCAGGGGCGTATCGATGCGTCTTGTAAGCAAACACACTCATCGGAATTGCATATTCGATGGGAAGGGCAAATAAAACTGCGGCGCGCATTATGCAAAAGTGTGCGCGCGCGATAATTTCTAGGATAAATATTTGTTAATTATACGTATGCGGCGGCTCCTGTCGATTGGTCTAATTTAAAACCAAAATTGCGTAAATTCGCAAATAGCGAATCAGCGGGCCGTCGTGTGTGCATGACCGGTGGGGACTAGAAGGGGGACAGGAGAGAGGGAGACGAGGGTAGAAAGAGAGAGTGGAAGAGAGACAGGCGGGCGTGCCGATAGCAAAGCGTTGCTCTGCCGAACTCACAGGTCATGTTGTGGTCCAACGTTAATATTAATCGCCATTCAACCCGGCACGCAATTCCTTCAGTAAATACGCTGGGGTACATTCGCCGCGAGTAGCTGAATTTTCTATAAAACACCGAAAGGACCCTAAATGCACAACAGCCGTTCGATTTCTCACGGTTAAGCTAAATCATCGCCGCGGATACCGATACTTAATTCATTCCAACAGGGGTGTTTAGCGGATCCGGGTCTGCCACGGAAGAACTCGAGGGTTGTCGTTGAAAATCAATCAGAGAGGGACCAGCGAATTTGTGAATTTCGGTGGTAGGGATTTTATTTGAATTATGTAGAATTATATCACTCTATTAAGAAGTATACCTCCAATAAAGCGTGATTAATCCTTTGGGTAACATCCATAGTGGCGAGTATCACACCATGGTGGTAAAATTTGATAAGTACCCGCGTTATTATGAATAATGAATCGGATAGGTACCAGCGAATTTGGGAATTTCGACGATTGCGATTCTATTACAATTATATCGAATTATATTACTCTGTTGAGAAATATACCTTTAGCTTTTGAGAGGTTATAATACAATGGAACGTATCTCGTGAGAAACGGTGGAAGAATATAATATTTATTATACGGGAGCACAATCAGACTTGTTTGGGACCACGCAGGTAAAAAACGTCTACAGAATACGGAAGACCAAAAACACGCTGTCAAGACATGAAACATATAGAATAAGGATCGCTTTCATATCTCTAGGATGTACAGTTTATTTTTGAGACTATTACAACCTCGACACATCATGGACAAACACACCACGACGGTCAGATGTTACGAGAAAAGATATGACCGCGTTGAAGCACGATGCGCTATTAACACGGCGCTAGAATTCGAGAACACTGTCATCACGGTCTCAGCAATAATCTAGATAAGAAAAGTGCGTGGACGCAATTGAGATTCAACTCTGAAAACTACCATTGTATCGGATCGCGACGCGCAACTGGATCCGTGTTTACATTCTAGGCCAGCATTGTCTCAGTTTTATTGATACCCGAGATAAGACAAGTTCCTTCCACTGCGTTATATAAACTGCTTACACCAGAACCGTCTGCTGCATTGACAGAGACTGATCTCGCGAGTGAACGCGACGAATGATCCGGAGTGGCAGGAAAATTTGTCCAGGTCATTACTGGCGCGAGGGCTACGAGACACAATAACGCTGTTCCTCGTTACACGCCAGGTAACCGTCGAAAACCCGATATCTGGAGCACCGAGCACAATCGATACGATCAACCTCGTTATTCTCCAGAGAGGCCCAGCCACGCGCTTCGATTCGCTCAGAAGCCTTGTGTCCCTCCGCGTGACGCGATAACGTTAACGCTGACTACCGTCCGACTTATCAAACGTCCACCCGAGCCTCGCTAGCGACCTGATCCAAGAAATTTGAAGGTTCGAGCAGGAAGGAGAGCGATGGTTTCGCTTTTCGCTAACGTGCATCGCGTTGAAACGCGAGAAACAGCCTCCTCGGTATTAACCACAAGCAACATGTTCACGCGTGTTCGCTAACATAACGATAGTTGGATTTTTAATGGAATTGTTGACAGACTTCCTACATGATAATTCAAGTCCGTAGTTATTCCAGGTATCGTCTGTGTCGCAATGGTGATAAATGATAAAGGGACAAAAAAAAAGAGGATGCGTTTCGTTCTGGGCCAGACAGTGGACTCAGAAGTAAGGCTATCTAGCAGGCGCTGTCTTAAAAAGGCATACTCTTGAAAGGACTAGGCGTGGTATAAATAGAAATCAGAGGATTTACCGAATACTTGCGAGAAATTCCACGAATCTCCTTTACCACTAAACGTGCCAAGCGAGGTAATGAACCCTATAAAAATTTACTTCAAAATTCTATAATCATTGTTATTTTTTTCGCTGAATTGAATTTCTGAATTTTTACTTTTATTTTTTCAATTCCTTGAATTTCATTCGCTCTTTGACTTTGTAAAGTCAGTTGTTGTAAATTCTTACATCATCCAATTATTCGATTTCTCGCTTTTCGTTTTTCTTTACCTACCTTACGTACCCCCCGTGGTAAGAATAGGTAGGTGCAAAAGACCGGTGTGTTTAGTGTAAATCCATTTGCACCATGACCCTATTTAACCGTGTTTAAACATCAACAACTTTCAACTAAACACTGGCCTGTTTCACCGCGTGTGATCGATCTGAGATGCACAGGCAGTTTGCAAATGGTTTATCGTGGTATTCATCTGGTGGTGAGGTTGGGAACAGTGGCAGCTACGATACTAATTCATCGGAATCTCTCGAATAGGAAGTTTCCGGATCTTTCCACGTTGGCGAAAGCGAACAAATCAGCGTGGGCAGAGTAATATTCGCGAGTGACTCGCGGACA
>NIJG01000005.1:1909594-2018313 GCA_002201625.1 Euglossa dilemma
CGCGGACAGCCGTATTTGCAGCATGCAGAGCCGAATGTCAACCAGGGATGATAAACGCGATGCAAAGTAACAATCCGGTTGGCTAAATATCAAAGTCATACTGCTGTTTCTTAGCTGAAATTTGCACGTTCACCCTCGAGGAGGCTAGTTAAGGATCTACACGGGACTGGTACACGTACCACCTTCGTCTTAATTATGTTTCGAGTTTTTCCTTCAGGTTCCAGGTGTAGCACGTGGTGCATGTCGGGTCCCTTGCCTGATCTACTTCCAAAGCGACGAGATTGCATGACTTTAAACCTAATTGATAGACTTAAACGAAGCACGGGCTAACTTTGTTAAAAGCCTTTTTTATTATTTACGTTGTACAACGGGTGACCCGTTGGAATCTGATTAACGTCGAAGTTTTGGGTCGTTTCGAAAAGATTTTCAAACTTACTCTAGGTTTTACCAATATTCTATGGCTGTACACACTTTCACGGTGATCTTATGTATGTACGTATATATCTTAATCAAATTTTCAGCTATGTAGAAAATACTCTTAGAATTTTGACAGGACCCAAGAATTTGTCCTCATTTTTTTAAATTAAAAATGATCCGAAAGATTGTATTTTTATAAGATAAAGAGTATTCGAAAGACCATAACCAACCATCGATAAACGCAGGAATCTCGTATCGACTTATCATTCGAAATCTATCGCGCTGATCTTTTAAAAGTAATATAATTCAGAAAAACGGTTGCAACCGTAATCTCGTCATTTCTGCCGGAAATTCCGTAAATCCGACGTCTCTATCTAAATCTCCGAAACCGTACTAATCGACGATTCAACTGGTGCATTATCAGGGAAATCAATCAGCCCATTAGCCGCGGGAATTTTCAGCAGAGAGACGAGGCGTTGATAACTCAGGCGAGTGGTTAACTGGTTAGGGGGTTGATTTATGACATAATCCGCGGGCTGGCTGGCAAAGTAACGGAACGTGAGAGCAAGCTGACTATGTGCTATTTAATTACGTCGCGGATGCAACAGATATCGCAAACGAGAAGAGACAAAATAACGCGCGCTATCGTGATCGCCGGCTAGCACACGGGCCCCATTTTTATTACCCCGCGCCGTAATAAATCCGCGAGCAACAGTACTTGCGGAGATAAGGCCCCGATACCGGTATTATATCGCTTCGCAGAAACGCTGCTTGCGTTTGGTTAATGAACCATGTCTGGCAATATATACAATGCCTAATAAAAGGCGGACAGAGAGAGAGGGAACACGAGTAATCGACGATAAGGATCGCGTAAGTCATATTTATCGCGCTCAGTCCCGACTCTAAATGCGCGACGCGCGGTGATCGCGGATCGACAGATCGACGATATGAAACGCGATAACCATCGAGATAGAAAGATTTAAACGAATACAGATGTACTTCCAGGCGATCTTTAACCAGTCTGGAATCCTTCGATCGTTCCTTCCTTTGCTAATAGCGGAAGCTGCTGTAGGGTATTTAGTATCGAAACGACGCGATAGATGGTTCGTTCGATTGAAAAATAGAAACTCCAATCCTTGGAATTTTTTAATTATGGGAATTCGAAATTGCGAAGACTGGAAATATCGATTTCGTTTTCGAATAGAAATGTTTTTCTCTAAAACCTAAATTTCCTAAATAGTATAAGGAAATTAAGTATATTACAAACAAAATCTTAGATTGTATTTTACTCTATTGGGTTAGGTTTGGATTTGTGATTGAAAAATAATTGCGATCTATGTAATCTATTTTAAATCTTCTATTCCTCGAGGAAGGTATATTTATCTTTGAGTGCTTCTCTATAAACATGATATTAGAATTTGGCTCTAGATTGATTTTTGGAGATTACAAGACTGGTATTAATAGCTTTTGTAACGTTTTTCAAATCTCGTCTGTTAATATTTTATTTGAATACCTTCTGTGTTTATTTTTATTTATTTTATGCTAACATTATCGCGTATAAGTAAATGAAGAACATTTTTGTCAAATGCAAAGTTTCGAATTCTTAAAACTCAAAACAATTTTTACGGTCTCGCGAAAGGCGTACCCACAAACAAGCTATCTTTATGCAAACGACCGTGAGCGGAAGATGTACTCGACGATATCGGAATCAATGGCGCTATCCTCGAGAAATTCTGGCACGTCGATATCAATTAATTTAGCCACATTTCCGGACCCATGACTGGCATGTAGCCAATTCTGTCCGGGGCAGCGTCTCAGATATTCCTGACCTTCCTCTGAAGTACCTTCGGCGCGAGGATAAACGGAAAATAATACCAATCACAGTCACATTGATTTATCCTTCCCTCAAAAAAAGGTAGATATATGTAACTAAAAATAATTTCGATATTTATCATTCAAAACAGACAGAAAAAAAATCCTACGATCCGTTCGTCTCAACTTCTATGCCATTTGTTATAGTGATGTAAAATGTGGTGGATCGGTTTGAGTTATTCAGATGACTACACGTGCTTACTTTACGGTTATGTCCACCATTAAGTTTTATTGAAATAACAAAAACAAAAAAACACCAGGTGCCGCCAGAAGCGTCTAACAACATAGAGCAGGAGATTAGAATTTTCCAAAATGTTAACTATATTGCATTCTCTCATTCCATAGGATTCCAACAATTTTTTTTTATAGTTCTTCAAACATATATAAGTTTTCCCATTCTTCTGTCTCATTTACATTACCAAAATAGTCCTGCCTTTCCCTTTTTCCAATAATTTCAATATCAATTTTTCGTTCTATTGCCTTCGTGGATTTTCTTTCATAAACATGTTGTAGCATATACAGATACGAAATGGAAATAATAAATTTTCACACATCTTAATTTCTCCCAAATTTCTTAATCATTAGAAATTAACAAAAATTTTTTAAATACCGTAAGAATGCTGAACGACATAACAAGAATCCCTCGACACTGTCTTTGAAGTTCCGAGGAGTACGCGGAAAAACCAATAACCCGAACTATCCGAATCCCCCAAAGAACCTGAACCAAACTGAAACTCGCGATTAAGCCGAATTAGCCGCGGTCCCTAGGCTCGACGAGACGTCGAGACGTCGAGCGTAGCGACGCAGAGTTTCACCGGCATAAATCTTCCTCTGGTGTCACGGTTCGGTTGCTTTATTCGTCTCAGACGCGTGTGTCGTCTCCGGAAACCAGGTGCAAGGAATGCGTGCGCTGCGTTCTAATAAACCTGGCGCGATTATTGCGCGGGTATCGAACAAATCGCTTTTGTCGCCACGGTGAACAAAGCCGGGCAGCGTGGTGTAAAACGAGAGAGAGAGAGAGAGAGAGAGAGAGAGAGAGAGAGAGAGAAATACGGAGTGGAAGCACGAGCCGTTCAGCGACCGCAAAGTATTTAAACCGGAAACCAAGCGCCATTCACGAGAGTCACATTGCGTCTCACGCTTCCTTGGACTTCTCTCGCGAATTTACCCCCAAGAGCCGCTCGTTTTCGAATTTTCCGCGCAAGAGGGTCTTCGTGGTGCACGCGTTCAATCGAGGGGACCACTTGAACCTCGATTTGAATATCCTCGAGTCCTCTTAGAGGTCTCTGACCCTCTGCGCTGTTGGTTCCGTGTGGTCAGCTTTTCATATCCCAATGAATTCTCCGGTTTCGAGTTCTATACACAGACTAGAGAGAGAGAGAGAAAGAGAGGGATTATGCTGGTTAAATTGATATAGGGATTTGTGGGTGATTCTCAGGTGTCAGGCTTGCGAAGGAAGGAGCCAGAATTTGCGATGGTAGAAGCTAATTGGTGAACCGGTCTGGTTCGAAGAGAAGAAATAAAATTGAACGCGCGTTATTTTTAAAGAGACGCCGATAGTCGATCTTGCACCCCGTGAAATAGAAGACGCGAGGAATAGAAGAATAAAAGGGCAGCCCCCGTGGCAACGGTCTAAATAATCAAAATAATCTGAATAATCTAAACCCAATAGCGGCCCACCCCGACGAGATACGAAATTCAAATGCACCCAAGCGTCCCCGCGCAATATCAACTCAGACCACCGAGATAGAAGGGTGTGCAGCGCAAACGAAAGAAAAATCGGAGGGCGAAGGGAGGATCGGGAACGAAGCGAACGAAGGAGGGTGAGTTTCGTGGCAATGGCAATTTCCTTTCGTTTTGTATCCAAGGGCGAGAGCCTGTGCATACCCCCAGCGTGGCCTTCACCGCCCATCCCTTACAGAAGGGGTGGCGATGCACGAGTGAATCATCATTCCAGGGTCGCCAGCTCCCTTAACGAGATAGGTCGTTTCGAGAAGGGTGCACAGGGTGATAAACAGGCTGGATCTGCAAGGTCCAGCGCATTTGGAGATACAGTAACAGCCAAAACTGATCGTGGATTCTCGAAAAATGGCATAGCGGAATTACGTTTAATATTTTTTATTTCATGTGTCAATAATTAATCGATTTTTGTTAACACATTGACAGACGGCAACAGGTGAGACATTTAAAGCCTGAGCGCGGCAATGTATCAGCCACGTAAAGCACAATACGCCGGTTTTATTCGCATTTTCGTAAAATAATATATTTCGATTACGTGTTGGTCATATACAGTTTAAAGAAAAGAAAAATAGAAACAAAGATGAAATTATCACGGTGTCGGCGCTCAAGGGACAGACCCAGAAACCCGCGTTTTCGTGGGGCCGGCTGTCAATGTGTTAAGAACCACTTTTCTACCTTTGACTATCTCCGAGTTAAAAATCCCAGTCTTTTCCACTTCGGATTATTTTTCTTCCTTATTTCTTATTCTCTTGTTCGTCAAACGAAAAATCGAAAAGTGTCAAGTATAATTCATATGATAAAAATTGGCGTCGAATCAAAAATTTCGCCCCAAATTTGACCTTCTTTCTGAAATTGTGCAATCAAATATCTTACACATTTTTATTATTACAGATATGCATCGATGATTTCGAAAATAATTTACAGTTACCGACAAATAAGCGACGTCGATTTTAATCATCTTATCCTTATTAGATATACTTTGCCAATCTTCATTGCTCGTTTAATTTTCTGCGTTACTATACAACGTGGCCGCGTTTGAAGGGAGGGCGGCGGGTCTGCGTAATTCGCAAAGGTTACCAAGAAGGGTATCCGTGGCTGAAGTGTTGACGAACTACGTCGTAACTAGGAAATCTTGGCGAAACAAACGAGATCCACTCGCCCCGCTTAATTGTATCGCTTGCAGCAGGGCACATGCGCATTCCCGGGACTATTAAATTGCTTACACGGTAGCGGCATGAAATCATGCGGTAACAAGAGTACATGGAGGATCAGCGCGCGTTTATCTTCGCGTTCGAGGTGAAATACGCTCGTCGTTAATCCCTTCGCGACTGTCTCCGTATTTCCCGCCGATCCCGCGTTTTTCGCCAGTCGGCTATACCCGGGGCTGACACCTGCAGGGTTGTTTATTCCATTCGCTTCGTCTTGCTACCCCTCTCAATTCATTTCCGTGTAATTGCAGAATAAAGTATTATTTACGAGAACAGTTTTAAGGTTGACGCTATGGAACTTTGGATCTACGAGTCCTATCTAAGTATGCCAGCCATGGTATATCTAGTATCCATTCGTTATATGGAAATAAAAGGCAACGTCGAGTTTGCCGAGGAGGAGTAATCGTGTGTTTTAAAAATCTAAGAAGAAAAAACGAAATTAAATAATCGAGTCACGCGATAGTGTTTCCATCAAGCGGAGATCATAAAATGTTGAATTAGACAAGGAAGTCGGGTAAAATTAAAGCGTGAAAACGATAAATTCGTATGGTAATAAAGATCAAACCCTTTATTTTGTAACGAATAAAAGAAGGGAGAATTTTCGACAGGATACGTCTTTGTACTCTCGAACTAGCTTCCAAATCTGCCGAGAAATTCCAACATATAACATCGCGTGATTTAAACGCGAGTAAATAGGGAAATACGTAGTAATCGGTAGGAAAATTTGGCAGGCTTATTAATTTCCTCTTGTTTGCCCGTTGGCTGACTAAAGTGTTCGCTGAAATCGGTATCCGGGCACGTTCCACCAATTACAGATGCATCAGGCCCCAGGGAAATCCCACTGGACAGGAACCCAGAGAGCGATAGGGACAGCCACGCGTGTATAATCCCGCGAAATAATCAAAGTGCGTGTGCATCACTGTTTCCGCTTCACTCTCACCTCAACGTCGCGTTATTCGACCAAGATTCCACAGGAGAATCACCGTATCAACCGTCTATATGGGAACCCTAGACCAACCATAGAACCAACGAGATGATACACACTGGAGACCCACTCTATGTGCGACCTTACGCTAGATTACGACACGATTCAGCGGTTTACGATACTTTCAAAGGACCTTGGATAAAATGAAAAAGTTAGACGAGTCGGAAAAAGAAGAATTCATAAAAACTCTTTGTGCCCTGTTTGATCCTTCGAAGCTTAATTCCTAACCACACCTGGTAATGCTTTTCCGATTAACCTGGTCCTTCGTAAGAACACGCGTACTATGCATTCGCGCCGAGTTGACAGCGAGTTTTCATCCTTAGGATTGACTAACTTCGTTGACACCCTCTCAAAAACTGTCGATATTTCAAGACGTGTACCGCGATCGCTACAGGGGTGAAGCGTAAAGATTAGATGAGATGGGAAAATAATCGGGTAAAATTTCAGCGGTGGAACGTGGATTTGGAGTATCGAAAGAAGGAGAATGCGACAGAGCGAGATGAAACGGAGTTTGTTCGTGGCGCTAGTGTCGCTCGGCGTAGCGAAACGGGCGATGGTACAATTAAGACGTTTCACGGAAAACAATCCGAGGAGGGACGCGAACGACAACGGGTACGTGGTTGTTTCGTTAAAAGGAGCATTACCACCCGGGTGGAAAGTTTATACGGAACGTGAAGAACATACGGAAGGCCGGAACCGGGGAGCACTTTGTCAGCTGCTCTCTAGAGCAACAAGAGTCTACTCGGCGCGGCAACGATAGCACAGGACAGTCCACGGCCAACTTCCTCGTCTCCTTCGCAACATAAGTTGTACTCGAGCAACGTGAATATAAATGAGACTAACGAGCTCTCTGTGATGTCGGTAATGACGCTAGATTGCAGTCGGAACAAGCGAACGGTCAGCTAACCAAGATTCCGCGTTGTCGTTGTCACGACCACCGGCCTCCGCGGTGCTCGGGCCCCGATCCTCTTATATCGTATCGATCAACGCGTGTATCGACGAAACCTTGCGGGTAAGATAGCTCAGCTTCCTTTATAGATTGCGCCTGAAAGAAAGTTGCCGGACGATGGGACACCGAAGAACGTTTATGTTTAACGTTCAAATCGACCAGCTCTGATGTGTGGCTGAATATGATGCTTAAGTATCACTATAATTAAAATTGCATTATAACGATGAGGTGACAGAGCAATGACAGTTTTAGCCCATGTATAACTGTATAATAGTAAATGTTGTATAATAGTTAGGATCCTAAAGCTAGCTAAAAGTTTAATACTATTAATACTGACACTAAAATTAATACTAAAGTTAACACCAATTGCATGTATCGATACATAGGTATACATTACAGACCAATAGTTTCAGTGTTAATATTTATTTAAATTATTTTTGTATTTCTTATAGAGCACCTACGTTCGACATACACGTAGTTGAATAATCGTGTAAAATACGAATCGTGATACTTTCCATTCACCGCGAACAAGACGAGTTAACTCGTCCACGCGAGCGGTCTCCCCCGCTAAAAGGTCAGTCCGTCATCTTTTTACTTTCCCAGATTTTATCGAACCTCTTTTCCCGATTCTCCGCGGGGAACCACTTCCCTTGTAAATTACGTTCCAGAACGAAAGTTGTAAGGTGTCACAGAAACCGCTCCGGACGAGCGTTGGAGTAAAAAAGAACTCGATGGCTATCTATCCCTGTTGATCGATTGGATTAACAGTTAGGAATATGTACACGGATATCTAGAATTTTGAATAGTATCAGACCCACCGATCGCGAGCCACGATTTCGAAATCGTCACGCGACGCAGACACACGATCGCTATCGTTAATCGCGGTGACTTTGCCTGCCCAAAACTCCATTTCCAACGGATCACGGTTAACGCTATCATCGGCAGGTATCTCGCAGCTCGCCGCACAAATTGCGTAATCCCCCAAACAAGAAAAAGATATCCCACCTGAGATACACTTTTCTAAACGAGCAATTTGCATTCGAATACCCCTCGCGCAATCGAATCCGCTCGACCTGTCCTCTAACTCCCTCCAGTCTCGCGAATACGCGATTCTGGGGGTTATATGGTTGTCTCGTGGTTCCCTGCTGCTACCGGTTGCTGTTCTGAATGCTGCCTGCAGTCTTGCTATGATAGGAAGCAGGTAGAAGGGATGCGTTTCAATCCTGGGCCTGTTAATGGACTCGTCGGTAAAGCTTTCTTACAGGCCCTGTGTTGAATTAGGAAAGGAAGCCTAACCCAAGCCGCGGAAACAATAAAACTCACGGTATGTTAACAAAGATTAAACGCTTTGTGTTGTAAAATAACCGACAAATGACAATCGGCGAATTTGAAAGATTACGAACCTTCCAGGCTACATCGTAAAGATCCTACGTCTATTCCAACACCTTATTGTCTTACAAGGAGACTGCGAGTTACATGTCATGGATATAGTCGAAACTTTACAGCTTTGTAAATTTGATTATCAAGTTCAAGAGAATACATCATTATAATAATCGGCAACGATCCGAAAATTTTCGAAATATTTGCGATTAAAGTTTTAGATTTCAGAAACTATCGAGCAGGTGCCCTCGTTATGGGGTATTCTCTGGAATTGGATAGTATATTTTCTATAATCTCCCTCCTTGTTAGACTGGGGATACTTAGGTAGGATAGGAATTCGTATTTATGAAAATCTAGGGTTCCCTTGGACCTGCGAGAAACCTCGAACCTTTGTCTATCATTTATCCGTGTAAATATGAACATTGGTCGTTAAGAACCACGTGGATTTCCAGCTCTACCCTCATCAGGTCCACCTTTCCAGGTGACAATCCTCAGCGTGACCTCTAGCAAACCTGAAACACGTACTCTCGATACGGAGAGTAACGTAAAATAATCGTTTTATCCGGAGAGAGGAGGATAGTCCCTCGGCGAGGGCAAAGCGCGAAATCGAAGATTCGCGCAGGTATGCGCGTCGCCATTAATCACGAGAGTCGGACAGCGACACGAACATGAATAATTAGAGCTGCGAGCGGATGGTGAATCGGTCCTTTCCTCTTGAACCAATTACCAGGGCCGCGTCTTCCATTGGTCGGAGGATCGAAGAGAACCGTGTAAAGATTATCAAAGAAATTGTTTCAGCAGCAGAGGAGGTAATGGGACAGAGGGTGGGGGCAACGTCTTAGACCGATATTGATGGACTTTCGAGTGGAGACGTCCTGATGCCCGATAAGAAAACCCGAAGATCAAACAGGCAACGCTGCGATGGAAAACCGGAGAGAGAAAGAGAGAGGCTGACCGGGGGAACAAAAAGCGAGATGATAGAGGAGAGGAGCGTGGAAACCGGGGCTCGTTATCTTTGATAAATCTAAGGGAAATTAAGAAAAAGGAAGGAAGCCGAAGGAAAACAGCCAATACCGTGGAGGACCAGGGACATCAAAGGATACCTGGCTGCTGTTTCGAAGAATTATCGACGATATAATATCGCGATAACGCTGCTTCGGCGAACGCGTGCAATAAATTGCAACAGAGTACCTGTGCAACGTGTATTGCTGATTGCACGGTTACGCCTTGCGAATGCGACACTCGAATTCGCGAGAAGATAATCAGAGACAGAAATTACGATTTGTAGATTAATAAACTAGAAAATTTAACCTAACCCAAGCCGATTCTCCTATAGAGTTTAATAGAGGTAGACAGTGAATCGGAATTATGAAATTTTGCTCCTTGATACTTTGTACACTGAACGATTAAAAATAACAAATCGAGGAAAATTTTCTGAATGAAAAAATATGTGCAACATCGACGACAATGGTAAACTTATTTCTCGCTATATTCCATGCAGATTTCATTTTGAAAAATTCAGACATCCACGTACGAGATTCGTTGTGAGATTTGTCCCTAAAGGGTTGATAAAGAAATATTCCACGTTGTAGCTATTGGATGCCTACGTAAGTGGATCGAATTTGCGTTTCCAAGTGCGAGAAATTAAAAAACACACCCTGACCTCCGCGACATCTAGATGCACTTGGGCGTACTTTCTTTCGCGTACATTTCAAACGCACGCCGCATACTAACGACACCCATTACTCGCAACGAACTGTACGCAATGAATTTAAAATCGCTGTAACGATGACTGGTATTTTCCCATCGCAGGCATACCCACGAATTCTAACATCGTTCTAATATGCCTCTCCTCTCGCGCGAACCGAACCTCGCAGCCTGTTAATTCGATATCCGCGTCGAATTTGACCAAAGTGCTGTTAGAATGAGGATTATCCTGCACAGGCGAGGATAACAAGAAAAATTCGTAGATACATCGCTCGGTTTGACCCTGTTTCTCAGCTACAGGTACATATTTCAATATTTCAGCAGATCTCGTATAAACCCGATTTAACTATCCATCACCAAAGCAAACACTAAAAACGACGAGAGTGGGCACTGCCAGCATTTTCTCATTAAATTTCCAAAGAGCTCGAAAATACCGGAGGATCATACCGGTTGCCTACGACAACGATTATCCCGAACGCAAAAATGAACGGAAAACAATTGTTAATGCTTCAACGACGCGCCAGTTGTGCCGCATAAATTTCTCCGCTTCGAGTGTTCGTTTATTACATGCACTCCGTTCGTTTGTGTGCTTGCTGTTTCACGCGCATACGAAATGAAAGCAATTCCATACTACGTTCAACGAAGTTCAAATTGGCAGGAAATGTGAACTGACCAGAATCGAAAAATCAGACTTGGGCGCGGCTGATCTAAGGTGGATTATTTCGAGGAAAATTATCACTGGATTCCACGAGAGGGTCCCAGTTCGGGACCCTTAAATGGCGACTCTAAGAGCTGACTTTTATCCAGGGCCTAACTGAAGTGGTGCTGGGGTAGCCCACGTGCTCGCAAGTCATAATACAATGGTCGTAAAAACATAAACCAGGCCCTGAATGACTCGACAAAATCTTTTGCACAGAATAACGTACATTTTTCTTGTCATAGCTACAACTATTAATCCTCAGGGACCCTCGAGGTTAATGAAAATGTTAATATCGGAAAAATTTAATCCCCTCGCGCGACCAACCCGAAAACACAACTCCGAACGTCCCAAAACTATCCATCACCATACTTCCGATTAAAACTACCCCAAATACCAACAACTATCGAAACTCTGGTACCCTCTGCGTCACTGAAAATGAAAATACCGGAAAAATTCACTTCACTTCCAGCGACCCACCTGAAAAATACCACTCCGAAAATCCCAAAACTATCCATCACCATACTCCCAATTAAAAATATCCCAAACGAACCAAGACTCAGTCAAAGATCTCGACTAATTCTGCCAAATCTCGCGATTAGCCGTGGAAAGCGGCTAACTTTGCTTTTACACGAGGCCTTGCGATCTGCCGCGTGTGTGGAATGAAGATACCGGAAAAATCCACTCCACTCGCGGCGACCCACCTGAAAATACCACTCTGAATGTCCCAAGAACTATCCGTCACCACGCTCCCGACTAATAATACAAAAACTGACTAAAACTTCGTCAAAGATCCCGCCTAACTCTGTCAAATCTCGCGATTAGCCGTGGAAAGCAACGAAGTTTGCTTTTACACGACGCCTTGCGATCTACAGCGTGCGCGGATGCACGGAGCTGTCCGAAGCGCACGGGAGCCGGTATCGCTTCCGTGGACGGGACGCGGTATCGCGTGTATTCCAGAAATAACGCAAAACTTCTTCGCCATACACGTAACTCGACCAGTAGGGAACAATGCCGCGGAGTCTGACGGCGCCCGGCGTACGGCGACAGGCTGGCGTCCGGACGCGCGCGCGGGCGCACGCGCAGAGACGTAAGAAGCAGAGGTAGCCGGGGCCCTTTCGTTCGCCCCGTGTCGTTACACTCGTATCCCTCGCTTTTATACCGGCGCTTTATGGCCGACGATAAAATTCGCGAGCCGCCTCGACAAACAAAAGCGGGCATGACGAGCCGAGCGTTTCAAAGAAACCGATAAAGCGGATTTCCCCTGTGGTCTTCTTGTCGATTTCTTCAGACCATCGCAGTGAAAGCCAGCACGCAACCGTTTCGCCTGGCTTTCGAGTTTTTCCTGACTCGTCGAGAAGTAGGAAATTGGATGTGATCGATGGGTGTACAGCGTTTTGTCCGAGAGGGGAAAAAAGGTAATTAGATGGATGTGTCTCGTTGTGCGACCGGTCGAAGGGGAATCGTTTGAAATCGGCAGGGAAATTCGAACGTGTAAACGGCTCGGAGGGGTCTTTGTGTTGGCGAGCGACGAGGACTGGCTTTGTTTGGGACCTCGGGGTCACTCGTAGGCTTCGATTATACGCAGACTCGTCGGGACACGACGAGTTTGGGAAACACAGTCGGTGTTTGGCACGCGAAGAGGACTCTCGGCGTAACATGGCGTTGGAAGGTGAGTTTGCGTAGAACAGTTTAGAAATTAGATAGTATACTTTATGAGCAGTGCTAATCGGTGTAGTTTATTGTAACGGTTGCTTAGAATGCGAACTCAGGATAGCTTCTGTACTGTTTCGAGGTATGATTCGCGATATGTATATTACATTCGCTTTTGATCTGTGCGTGTGTATGTATGTATGATTCTATAGGTTAATAGAGGATGTCGTTGTTGCTACCTTTGCATATAAAATCATCTAGTAATAGTTAACGAAGTTTTTCTTTCGATTTTAACAACCGACTTCCCTTACGAACGGAAGCGAAACTTCGTCGGAGGATGCGAAAATTTAAGCATAAAAATATGTATACGACAGCGATGCGGTGATAAATGAAGAGTCCGTTAAGGGAGTCGTAAATTCTCGACGAGAAATTTTTGTTTGACCTTCTAACCCGTGTATATCCATACCTTCCGCGATATACGAAAATAAAAAGCGAAAAGATGACGATCGTCAAAAGTTTAGTCGTCTATAGATGTTTATCAATCAGACAAACTCTTTTTATTCTTCACTCATTCATCCCTGCATCGTTCTCTTTTAATTTTTTCGATCCATACTCAATTACCACTTATTTCCAATAAATACAGGTATAAATATTCCCCATCGTCTCAAAATCCACAGATTCTTACCGTAATAGTCAACTTGAAATATCAGAATACAAGATCTAATGCATACTCGGTGGAATCGTATGGTAATCGAAGTTCTCGCGTAAATTAGCAACGGGAACAAAAAGTCTGGTAACACGAGACCGGAAATCCTGCAATTCCCGCAAGACTGCGGCATCAGCCGCCGCTTTTGAGCTACGATAATGGAGACAAAACGGGGAAAGGACCCTAAGCCCTGCAGCTTAGCTCGGCTACCGGCGAATTGAGCCGTCCCGACCTGCGGACAAATTCTTTCCCCTACGTCTACAACCGCAAACCCTTCTGTCTAACGACTAAGAGGTTGTGTGATTTACTCGGAAAACGGCGTTGGTAAAACGAATCTTGAACGATCGGCGAGTCTTCGATGACCGATGCACGCCGATCGCGCGTCTCGAAAAACAGCTACAACGAAGCGACGTCCACCGATCGCAGCCGACGTTCGAGAGACGATGAACGACGTCGATTTCCATTGTGATACGGTTCGTTTACGCAAGACGATCCAGCCCCGTAAAAACGAAGATTAGCTACGTCCCCGTGGCGCACACTCGAACGGCGTGTACCGAATTAGAGGAGCGGCTTATTACCCTAGCTGCAGCTGTGCACTCTATAATCCGGCCGCGCTTTCCACGGCTGTAGATAACTGCGTAACAAAGCGCCAGAGCGCGTACCTGCCTCACCGGCAGGGACACGGTTATTGTTTCTAATTTAAAGCAACGATTTCCTGTCGCGCCGCGCGGAAACTAGACGCCGGCGTGTTGAGTTCGCGAACACGGAGTGACTCGGTTCGTTCGTTTCCTCGTTCGTTGCACGCGCAACCGGGTTACGTGGGTTACCTAGGGTCAGCTACGCGCCAGGAACACGCGTAGGCTCGCTCTAGGTACCGGTCAACGACACTAGCGCCGCCCGTTACGCTAACTCCGTCCGTCCACTAATGGTTAACCCACTGACTACCAACTAAGAGATATCTGGAAGTTTAGACTGATTACAACTGGTTGCGAAATCTTTTTAGAGCCGGTTGAGTTGGGAATAGTTTAAAAGTATAAATGAAAATAAAATAGAGTCCACCGTTGGATCAATGGTTAACCCACTGACCTATTTCTGGAGCCTAGAAATAGGGAAGATGAGCGTAATGGAGTATTTAATTCCGATTTTGTCAAAATAAATGTTACGAGGAGAGCTCTAGTCCACCTATTCTTCTCTTTGTCTTCCGCTCTGCAGAGATCCCTATTGACCTGCGTAACCCCAAAACAGGCAGTTCTAACGGTACACCCGTTAAATAAACACCTGCTTATTCTTCCACCGTTTTTCCACCGACTACGTTTCCATTTGTGTTATAGCCTTTTAACAGATTTTAACCGGCAAAAGCAAAGGCGAGTTGCAGGAAGCTAAATATGCGACAGAGAAGGATTTTCAACTTTAGAGGTATGGTTGCTTCAACAGCAAAATTATTCCAACTTGAATTGCAAAATGAATTTGGAAATGAATCGGAGCGTCAACCGAGGCGTTGAATTTTTGCCGTTATTCGAACAATTTCGCGTGGAGCAAATATTTAAGTGACGCGAGTAATTCGGCAGAATGGAGAATCGAATGGTAATAACGGTATTAAAAATCGAGGGATAAAAGAAATCCAAATATCATTGTTTTCGGTACTCGATGGAATACGCAATTTCGTATTTCATATCACCTTTGGAAATTTCCATATAAATTCCGCCGCTTTTATCACGCGTCGGTTAAATGACGGGAATGGCCGATAATAAGGGATAAATCGCGGAATATTCTTGACAACGGTGGTCACCGAGTGAACGGAGGAAAAATTATTTCCGCTCGTCACGACTCCGGCCATCTCTCGCGAGGGGTTCGTAATAAGGCGTACTCGAGGCGAAACTGGTCGAGCTATTATTTTTCTTACGTCGGCGATTACAGTGGCCTCTGCTCGGCTGCCACTCGATTGGCCCATCCGAGCTCGCGCTTCTTGCCTCACCCTCGCGTCCGGGACCAATCTCCAGCGATCAGATCTTCTGCCGAACGATAAGAGCAACGGAACTCGGAGAAATAGAGAAAAGCGAGCAGCAGCGTGGAGCAACGATAGAAGATCGGAGGAAAGGAGAAAGAGGTGCACTCCGGGACGAGAGGAGAGAGGATAGGGGCAGAGGACAGAGACAGGTTTACGTAATTTCCACGTTATTAATCAGCTCGTTTCGTCGCGCATTCCCTGGACGTTGCTTAATCGCGAGGCCAAGACGAGATCGGATTGCTCTAACTGCTCTGACATTCGTCTTAATTTCGTATTTCCCAGATAGATTTCCGCGAAAATCGCAGGTCTGCGAGATTTACGAAAATTCCGACTTTTGACAATTCGAAATATCAATTCGCGAAGAAATTGAAAGCTTTAAAAATTCGAGAAAGCGTCGGATCTCAGGAAATCGGAATTTAGTTGTCGGGGAAATTTGAGACCCTTCGAAGCTTGAAAAAATCTAGAATTTCGGGAATCCGATAGTTTGCACTTCTTGGATTTTGAAATCTAGGTGCATGGAAAATACGAAACCCTTCGAAACTAACAAAAATTTCCAAATTTTCGAATCTTACGAAGCATGTGAACCAAATTTATAAATTAGACGCGAAGCCCAATTTTTCAAATTAATTTTCTTTCCTCTTTCGCTACGAGATACTCTTTGAAAAAATCCGCTGTCTACACAGGCAAAATTACGCGTAAGAAAGATTTGCAAGAGTTGAAATGGTGGCTACACTCAATTGCTGAGAAACGTGGTTTGCGCCGCGACTTGACTAAACGTTCACCGAAGCAAACGCGCGAAGAAGGAATGAAATTTATTTTTCCCCTGACTCTGTTCGATATTTTTATCTCTGCCTGCCTTCGTCTTAAATACGAAGACAAATTGGAGCAATTGCAACAACCGTCGCGACAAGTGTAATTAAACAAATAACATGTCATTAGAATGGTTATATATGAAACCGCGTTTAAATTATTTAACACGCGTCCCAGTCTACTAACTCCGCGTTACGAATGACAAATTAATTAACACAATTTGCGTATAATTGCATACCATTAATTCCGTATACATTATGGCGAATTATATTTAATTGCCCTGCGTTGTCCGTGATACATTCTTCAGACAACATCGTGAATGATGCGAAGGTTGATTAAATTTTGCAAAACAATTTTCACGGTGATACCCTCGTCGAAGAAATATCGGCGCTATTCATGCGCTATCCGCTTTAGTTATACAACATGTCCCATAGCCTATAGTGAAATCCAATTGGAAATTATTCAAAGCAAAAAAATAAATAAAAAACGTGCGAAAAACAATTTCAAACATCCCTTGGATAAGCATACGCGTAACACCGAATAACAAACAAACACAAACGAATATTCAAAGACGGTTTTCCCAAAAACCAAGTTAAAAATTTGATTCTACATTTTCTACTTTCTTTTTTTATAGTACAATCGTTTTGCATTCGATCTTTCCGTGAATTATAAAATATATCGCGTACGGGGCTCGGTATTTTATATTATTAGAAATTAACAGATAGGGAAATGAGAGAAAAATATATTTTCCTTCGTTCACACCAGATAACGTTATCATTCCATGCAGAACGACGTCGCAACGAGGAACAAGAAGGGACGGAAGTAATGCGAGTGCATCTTATAGAAGAATCTATCTTCCACGTTACAATATCCTTTAAGAGCTGTAGTATAGCTCGGCGGCATATAATACGTAAGAGCTCGCGCAATGCACGTTTGATGCAAAATATTCCATCTCGGGCCTTCAATTTGTACGAGTTTTCTTGCGAGAAAGGCAGCAAAACGATTTCATATTTCAGTCACGTCGATACGCATTTTACGTACAATTTTCGATCAACTTTTTTTCCACCCGGAAGCAAAAAAAAAAATCCTTCGTTTCTCCCCGGCTCGATCTTTTTTTTCCCCGCGGCAAATAAGAGAGGAAAAAAACATAAATGCGTAGACCCGCGTAGCGTATTGTCCATGGGAATTTTTGCACCTCCTATTCGACACTTTGTATACCTGTTGCAAAAGCGAGTACAAAGCAGCGACACCCATTCAACCGAAGCGCTCTATTCTTCGCGGTGAATGATTTTAAATGAAAAAAGGAAAAATACCGGTACGCGGCGTGCTGCCTTTACTTCCGAATTCCTCGCGGAACTTTTCGAAATGAACGTCGAAACGGAGAAACGTAAGGAGAATGTAAAAACGCTCGGTTACTTAATATTGAAAGCACCGACCTAGAAGATGGTATCTAAATACACAATAGGCGACGAGGTAATAGCATATTTCACGCTTTTTAGAGTACAACGTTTATTTACGAATATTGCGGCATATCTTGGCGAGAAAAAAGGACAGAAGAACCACGTTTAATTTTATAGGCGAATGTTGTTTTCCAAATAGCGACGTTGACAGCAATATTCGCGATTTGATTTGGATAGGTTCGCGAATCGCGTGGAATCTGTCCGTGAATTATTTCTGAACCATTTCCATCAAGTCGTGAGCCATTTACAATTAGCGATTTTTTCGTAATCAGGTCGCGAATTATTATTAATCTGTTCATGATTAATTGGATAAACGATTCCTGAATGATTCGAGATGTGTTCGTTTACTATTCGTGATATCTTCATATATTATTCGAGATCTGCCCATGATCAGATTATTCGTAAAAGATTCATGTCCCATCCATTATGATACTGTGGTCAATTCGTAAAGCGTTCGTAATCTGTTCGCGAATTAAGCGAGCATTGATACATGATATAATCTGTTTATGAATTATTCGTGTTTCGTCCATGATCAATTCGTGGTCAGTTCGCGAAATAATTATGGGAAGAGACTGTATAAAATTCTTTGTCTACCAAACACTCCTCGTTAACGCCTTCATCTCGTTGAGAGCTAGCGAGCGAAGACTGCGTGATGAATTCGCGATCAGATCGCTATAAAAATCTATCATAAAATCCTACTCTTCGCAAACAACTCTCCATCGCGCTAATACCATTCTCGATCAATCTTCCGGCGTTTCTGGCCAACGTAAAACCGGTATAAAATTCTCCAGCAAACGCTCTAGATTAACACCTATACACCTCTCTGATCCACTCCTCGCGTCCACTTCATCCGAACTTCATTGCTGCCGCGATATAAATCGAACGATCTCGCTACCGGGCTGTAAATTCCACGATGGCGAAATTCCGACGATACTGGAAGAGGAAACGCGACAGAAGGAGGAAGGTGTAGGAGTTTGTTGGCGCAAGAAAGATTTCCGTTAATGCGGGATAGTTTATGAACGTTAACGAGAATGGCAAAGTGGCGACTTTCTCCCGGCGAAACCATGCATAAAATCGTCGTATTGCACACCATGAATTTCCACGTTTTCCACTGTACCATTAAAGCCGGTAATACGCCGAGTAATATTTCATTTCCGGCAGTTTCCTCGATTATGGTCGGCCATACCACGCTCGAGTATTTATTATTTCTTCCCGTATAAGGAGGACGCTCGTGAACTTTTCAACTCTTGCTCGTCGTTGTTAACTTCACGCACGTTGCGTACAATGCGTCTTGACGCTGAATCTGCCACGGTCAAATGACGGTTAAACGACTGATAAATGATAAAGCGATAAAATTAAAACAAACGCGGAATAACGAGAGACATTGAAAGATGGATTGGAAGAAAAATCGCGAAGACGAGCGGATAAGACGGGAACGTTTCAATTTTTGCATAAAACGGTCATTTAGGCCACGGCAGGTTCAACGTTAATCGGGCCCATCGAAGCTGATTGGGCGGATTGATTTCGGTGAAAAATATTCGCAACGTGCACCGAGTTTTGCCGATATTCGAAAAAATTGTTCCAGTTTCGCCGTGTTATATTTGACGTACGGAAGTTCGACGATTAAATCTCGTGGATATTCGGTCGCTACGTTGAAAACCGGTGGATTAAGTGTCTTAAATGCGATGGAACGTAACGCAATAATGATTAGCACCGAATTAATTATAATTGATTAGAACAGATTAATAGAAGCAATAATATCGTTCGGGATATAAATTATAGTTCGTTATCGATATAGCAGAGTGGAGGCGTAAAATAGCTGTATTCAAATGAAAAACGTGGATGGTACTATAATTGTTTAAATTTATGGAATTACTGTCATTTTGACAGTGCTACTACCAATCGTAGTTAATTGGCTATAATCGATCATATCGACAATGATATAAATTACAATTGACTATTGATCACTGTTAATGATATTGAACGTGACACACGATATAAAAAGATGCTGTGTTATTACAGAAAATAAAATATGTATAAATTATAAGTTAAATTAATTATAATTTATGTTATAATAGATATATAAATTAATAAAGCTATCGGTTGTTCGAGTTTCTCATAATGAAAGGCTGTTTTAAGGATTATTCTGTTTATGCAAATAAAAGGGGTCGTACCGTTTTAATAATTTAATTTAACGCGGTAGAGAATTCTGAAATATGAACTCTTCTCTCTAAATAATCGCTCGCCGGCTTTCAAGATGGTGGTGCAAGAATAAAATTGTTGAAATTTAATTTCCATCGCTGCTGACATCGTTCCTAATTATACCTGTCACTGTGACACCTGAACAACTTAATTATCTCTATTAATACCGACGCTATTGCTACTTAAACTTTCACCAGAGTTATTCGAGATTTCTATCAATTTCAAACGTATCCTCGACGTCAACATTTCACGTCTTATAAATACACCAAACTTCGCAATACGGTATCAAGAATATTAACGAGTATAAAGCCAGAATACGATTTTTAAAAAAGGAAAATAAAAGGATAATATTTCGTTCACTTCGTAGAAGAATTTTATTCTCACGTGCCTCCATTACGATTTCCACGCTTGTCCATCCGTCGCTGAGAAGTTAGAAGGTACCAAAGGCCATAATCTAAGGGACCTTACACCAGCCGGCGGCTAAATCCGTAAAATGCAAAAACGAAGCGGCAAGGGAAGCGAAATCCTTGCCGGAGCGGCTTACACTCGGAAAGAAGACGCGAAAGAATGGAGCTTCGTTAGAATATTAAACGAAAAGCGGCGCGACCGAAGTCGTTGGACTATAAAAGCGTATAAAATATCGACACCCTTAATCGGGCCGAAAAACATGGTTAGAAAATATTCGAGGGACGCGGAACGATCCTCGAGGTTAGGTCAGGGAACGCGACTCGTGCGTCACGCGTTTCTCCGTGTTTGACAAAGCAAAAAATACTCTTTTTCCTACGTCGTCGCACGTGTCGCTGTTTAGTCCTCGGCTTTTTCATGCTCTGATTACGATACGAGCGTCGGCGAGTTCGACTCGCATCGCACCGAGCTGATACAAGTGTTCGAACCGCGAACGAGAACTATCGGTATATGGAAACCTCGATTCGCGATATCTGTCGATCGAAGAGACGATTACGTCACAGGCATCAGTGTGCCCTTCGCCGATTCGCGATAAATATACAAGAGTCATTAGTTTACAGTTACCCACCGGAAATCTTTCGAGAAACGTTTAAAGAAACCGAGTTAGCAACCGCGATGAATTCATCGGAATCTGTTACTCGATTCTCCTGCGACGATTCGGGACGCAAAGATATACATGTTCGAGAAGAACGCGTATCGTATCGTGTTACAATCCGCGCGGCGTCGATGTAAAAGTGTCCATCGTCGACTAACAGTGGCAATGGGAAAAGATACATCGGGGGTACGGAGAAAAAACAAGGCGTCGTCGATAAGTATGGTAATCGAAACCCTTAGCTTTGTCGCGAAGCGAAAGAATATATTAGGCCCAGGTTAAAAATCGGCCGATTAAGACGGGAAAGAATAGAACAGCAACGCCGAACGAACCCGAGTTTACCACTCGTGTTTCTTTCCTACGTAAAATTAGCCTTTGTCACTTTCGGATCAGCACTCTCGAGAGGCCGAATTAAGAACGTGCCAGCTGCTCCCCCGGCATTAGAGCCGGCCCATCGTTGTCGCCTTTATACACCTAGCCACCTTTTACCGACGCGTTTATTGTCCTGCCCGAGTTTACGATATCCTCCGCTTCGGCTATTGGTGTACCAGCGATTTTACGAGTCCTAACACACGCTTTCGCCTACTCCTCGATTCTCTGAAATTCCATCCTCGCAATTTCTCCTTCGAGAGACTAATTCTCTGCCAGGGAACAGGTTTCGAGTTCGACCGGCACTTTGGGGAAAAATGTCACGATAAAATAGCGGAATCGTAAAATACTTGTCTCGCCTGATTCTTTCCTTTTTTCGTCTTTTTTATCCTCGCCTGGGTCTGTCGGTTGGACGGTTAAAGGGTCAATTGGACATCGATTCCATTCCGTCGTCACGAGCCGAGTGTATTAATCAGCAGTTATCTCCGATGCTCGGTTGTACCCGTTCGAGCAACGTTTCTAGGACGGATAATGGATAATCGTCGGCCACCTGTCCCTGTCGTAATCTCGCGAGGTGTAATTAACGAAGCCTGGTTAACACGCGGACTAAGACAAGAGGTCAAAGCACCCGTGGAAACTACGCGCATACCCTTTAACGACGTATCCTGCTAATAGCTCGCGGAAACGATACCGAATGCCAGATCGCGATACGATTTTTCCACGCGTCGAGCGTTTATCGATGGTCGAATTTCGACGGTCGCCGATCTCACGCGACATTATCGGCCGCGATCGCGTTGAACAACAAATGGGTCTCTAGGCAAAAGTGTTTCGGCGTAAATATATTGTTTCCTTTTTTTTCTTTCCTTCCTTTATTTTCTTCTCGCGTTGAGTGTTGCGGTTAAATACGTCGTAACGATATTCTTTGGTCTAGTAACTCGCGATGTGGGTCGCATGCGTTAACCCGTTCAGTTTTAAGAAACGGCGATACATAAATTTCGCGACAGATACATAAATTCCCGTTCTAGCTCAATGTTACCGCTAAAATATACGAACTTGTCGAGCTTATCGGCAATTGCTCGCGAGCGAGAAGTTTATTATGCTCTTTGTCGAAACCGAGGGTAATTAGACAATTGTACACGAACGATCTACTCGTGTTACGCAAACCGAGGAATTTATTGAACTATCGGTATTTTCGCGAGACGCTGTTTCTCTGCCGATCTTGACATTTCGCGTATCGTTTGAGATTATTTTCTATAATCCGAATTGTATTTCGAAAACGATACGATTATTATTCTACGACACCAGGGTCTGTAAAGACCATATAAAAATTTTATTATTCTTGTAAAGTGTCCAATGCGGAGACGTAAAATAATATCGCGCGAAAAGCCAATCGTCAGAAAGAAGAAAGAAAAAAATGGGAAAGAATCGTATGGAAAATAAAAAAATATCGTTCACGGTCAACGTTGAAATTATTACACTTCGACGATTAAAAGAAAAATCTCCGCGCGTTTAATCACCTCTGCTGCACGGTAAAACGGAAAATTGGACAAGAGGGAATAAAAACCCGTTTGCAAATCTTTTTCGAATCTTCTGCTAATACATCTATCTTACGGCACTCGCAACCACTGACCATTGCGTATTCACCATCCGAGCTATGCATCAAATAACGCGCACGCTCCTCGAAATAAAGTTTCGCAATATTTCTCTGTCCATACGTATTCGCGTACGGCTTCAGAGGACGTTTATGCATTTAAAATTGCAAGAAAATTACTTTCCCCGGCGTGGAAACGCGGCGATACCGCGTACCCGGGGCGACGCTCGCGTCGCGACTCTTAAACGCGCACGATCCGCGCTTCAAGGGTAATGAAATATGGTATTCTTTTAGCGGCACGGTCTATCCCCTTTAAACGCGGTGGTTCCCGGCGAAAGAAAAGTTTGCCCATCGCCTGACAGATTCCAATGTTTCTTCCCGTGCGACGCGTCGTGAAAAAAATTTTTGAGAACTGGTTTTCGAAACTAAGAAACTCGTTCCGACATAATAGAGTGGCCCGAAGGATTTCAGCGTCCGTGGAAAGGTACGCAACGCTCGTTAAGCCTTCGCGCGATCGGTCTCGCGGTTAATTTAATGCGAATAAATATCGCATCTATCATTCTGTCCCCTTCTCGCCTGGCCGTCTCTCCTTCTCCCCCACGCGATGAAAAAATAACACTCTTGATGATAAAACAGCAAGCACCGTAAAATAACACTCTAATCCTCTGGAGATCCTGCGGAACATATTCGTTTAAAATTCTCGCAACCATACGACGTTACGTTTTTACCATCAACCCCTACGGTTTTTCTTATTCCAAATATTCGAAAAAAAAGCGGCGTTAAAAAATTTCCCCGTGGCTCCTTTATCTTTCGCCTTCCCTTCCATATTCTCCTTTTTTCTCTCTCTCTCTCTTTTTTCTTTCTTTTACTTTTTTTACGAGTTACTTGACAGCACAAAGCAACGGACACAGAAACCGAAACGGCCGAGTTTATTGACTCTACTAGCAAGACGAGCATGTTCCCGATACCCTCAGTGAAAACATGGCATTGCTAAACAAACGGTTCAGGTGTCCTTTTAAATCTAAAATTCTTGGAACCTCTGGACACCATCTGTACGGTTAAATAGACCTGTGTTTGTTGTGGTTAAATACGCGTCTGATCGATTTCACGCCGCGAAAAAAACGGTTGCCGCGAGAACGCTCCCTGCCGCGTATATATGTACGCGATAACCAACCGAATAATTCGTGTTCCGAAACACGCGATGTTTTTCGTCTGTGACACCGGCCAATCGAGGATACAGATGTCGCGCCGCCTTTGATTGGTCAACCGCGGTCGACACTACGCAACGGAAAACCGTTCCTCCCGATCTCTTTGTCGAAATTCTACCGAGAACACTCGGACCTTTAATTTCCCCGTAACGAATTTAAACGCAGACGAGATAAGGAACGATTAAAGTTCACATGGGAGATAACTCCGTTACGAATGCTACGAAATCGGTATTTTTCTTTCTCGCGCCATAAAACGGCGGAACGGTGGATCGAGGACGCCATCTTGTGCTCTACACGCGATCGAACGTTCGTTCGATAACAACGGCCACGGAGACTGGAAAACGGAGCAACGGTATAGGTTAACGATAATCGTTGCACGAGAATTCATCTACCGATCGCGTAATCCGAGGCTTCACCTTCGACGATACATTTAAATCGCGCGACGAGTCAACGTATATCTTCGACCGTTTGCACACGGCTCGGGCGTTTCGGGACACTTGTATGAATGCGGGACGCACCTTTCTGAATGTCGAGCTTCGCTCCGGCTCCCCTGTCCCTCGCGGCGCCCGTCGTCCGGTGCTTTAGATTCAGGTAATCCAAATGGTGGTAGTCGGCGTGGAGACTCGACTGAACACCGTCCGAGCCTCGTACCGCGTATCGTGCTCACTGAACCCACTCGCGTGCGTACACGCGGCGAAACGAAACTGCCGAACGTGATTCGCTTCTGCTCACTGTCACCACGAATTCTCACTCTGCGTCGAAATCACACGCGACGAAAACAAAGAGAACCACGACACACCGGATAAAGCCGCTTCCACGTGCAAACCGGCGAGCACTGGAAAAGAGCGTCCGTCTCGTCCGAGCGGCAAGCCGAAACTAGCGCGGCGCGCGGCAGCCGCGCAACGCGAGCCTAGCAGGCCTCTCTCTCCCTCTCTCTTTCTCTTGATCCTCTCGCTCTCAACCGTCTCTCTTCCCCTCTGCTCTGTTCCGAAGGCTTCCCCTTCACGCGCGATCCCTTCCTCGCCGCACCGCTTCGTTCCACGGCCGGCGACGATCCCTTCTCCGCGAACGATCTCTTACACAGGCCAGCCAACCCGGTCCCTTTTCCAGCCGAGTCCCTCTAGTCCGGCACGAATATCCACCGTGTGTACCGTGCTCTTTCGCTCTCCCCACTTGGGAGAAGCTCGGCCACGTTATGCACCACTGCACACAGTGCACGCAACTTCGGCAACGATGCTCTCCGGTCTACGCGGACCTCACCGATCGCACTGATATTCGGGGTTTGATGAATGGACAGACTCTCTGTGGATATGCACAATTTAAGTCGTTCTCTATGTAACGTGATTCGTGACAGTAGGTGGCTGCGGCTGCAATTCGAGCCAGGCACACTCTTTGGGGCACGGTGGGATTAAAAATGTCCCAGCTTTTCGATGCACGGTAATGCATGGTGTGACATTTTCACACCCATTTCGAAATATCGCAAAAGCTGCATGCGTATGGTCATTGAGGGACTATTTGAATTCCACCCTATAACAACAAATTGAATTGAGTTATTATTATAATATTATGTTCTATATTATGCGATACCTTTGTTGATAAAAACGATCAATTTTGTTAAACCTGAGTTGCAGTAAAATTTCCGTGCAATATAGGTCTATTTTATTCCCGGAAATTCTATGCCTCGTAGAGTTAAACTTTTTTTTTCACCGTTTCCGCGCTACCGTTTACCTGCCGAATATTTTCCATTGATTCTGCCGGAATTTTTCGCGGAAATTTTAATTGTCGACATTAAATCAATGGTGTTCGTAGTCGTAGCCTGCGAATCGATAAATCGGTGCATGTATCTAGGAGGCAATAAGTAAAACGGGATGAAGGTATAAATTTCGATTTTGCTTATTCGGTCGTGGCCGAGGAAGAAACAAGTTGGGAGATTGGTGTTGGAATTGTTTCGTCATAGATTTAGCACGGTTTATATCACGTCGCGTCGATGATGGTTCTTTTTAGAAGACGTGCCGTCCTGATACGCTATTTATAGCGGATTTATGGCATTAAAAAATTGCCCGGCTATCAGCGCGGCGCCTCGAAAGACGGCTCTTTGTGGCATTACAGCTGCATGCCGGTGCACTCGCGATTACAATATCTTATCGCTTCGAGAAATCGTCGATGACTAACCACGACATCTGCACGCGGTTTCGCGTTAGGCTCATCGTTGTACAAGTTTCGGTATAACAAATTCACCTAACGGGGTTGATGAATCTCGAGCTCATCTTTTCCTAAATATTTAGTTCCAACGTCAGACGTCAGTCAGAATTTTATGCCAAATTTCTGAGGTTTGTTTGGCATATAGCGCGTGAACTTGCATCTGGACTTCGTTGTAAAAGTTGCTCATCCATCGTGTTATAAACTTTAGGTTTGAAGCAATTTTGTCTATTTTCAATAACATTGTTCCAAACTGTTGAAACTAAAGACCAAATAAAAAAAAAAAAAAAAGAAACGTTGCAGTACTTATAAATCGATGTAACTAACCCAAAATAATTTCACCGCATGGAAACATGAACCGGTCATTTTGACTGGTACTGGTATAAGTGTCAATAACAAAAAATATATTCGTTACGAATACATATGAAATGAATAAATCATTTTTTAATTGAAATTTCAGAACCAGTCATTTTGACTGGTCTGATAAATCTAGCGTTAACTCTCTAGGACTATGTACGAAGTCACATTTTTGTTATTCCACTGGAGAAAAATCGATAGAGTGTAACATTAGCATAATGCGATTTGGATGTATCGGGACGCCGGGCTAATGTAAACTGGAAAGCAATGTAACGATGTAAGTTTCGGTTTGGGTATATTTTAAGTAAATTTCGCGTCCCCGGGATCAGCTCGAGAATTTTTCCGACGTATTTCTTGCATGACTAAGAAAGTTCCACTCGTGTCTCTTTACCCTGCGGCATTTCAGAACTCTAGCGAGCCTCTAGGATCGGTTTTAAACTCTCGGCTTGTTTTTTGGCCGGCCAATTTGTAAGCGAAAGGATCTCCAGAATTAGCCAAGGCCTCGCTTCCTCTCTCTTCCTCTCTCTCTCTCTCCTAGTCATAACCATTATTTATAACCTCGATTTTCTTTTTATCGCTGTCCCGTGTTTCCTCGGTTTCCTCTTATTTACTGCCTCGTTAGAACTGCCTTGCAACAAACTTATCGTATTAACAATGGTCACGCGATTCATCCGCCGATATATTTCCAGCGATACGAAGTTGGAATGACCGACGATTACCGTTAATTGCATTAACGTTTATTAAAAAACTGACGACGCGGGATAAGGAGAGGGAAACGAAAAAAAACGAAGGAAAAGAGAGGAGGGGTGAGGGGGGAAAAATTGGAACGTTAGTCATGAATAAAATCCTCTCTTTATCGGCGAACGCGTTGTACGATGTTATACGTGGAGCCTCGAGCAATTCTGCTAATTATTTGATTTCATCCCCGAGAGTTTCGAAGGCGATTTACAAAAAGCTCTCGAGCAGTTTCGACGTCCTTGAGTGTGCTCGAACCAACGGGATTTCAGTACTTACTGACGGCTCTGAGGGAAGAACACGTTTCCTCTCTGGACTACCGGCTCGGTCTAGCATTCGCGTCAATATTTCTCCTTCCTTGTCTCCAGGGTAAACACCATTCGCGTTTTTCACCCCGTTGTTTTGTTTATAACTTTATTTCCTCGAATCATCGTTATCGCGATATTTGTACAATTGATAAATAATTTCGAGCCGGACAGGTAAACGCGGAAAGGGAATTACCGGTTGCGTTGAAAAACAAAAGAGTTCGAGGTTTCGTAGCATTTCGAGGAAACAGTGATGAATATTTAACACGGGATGAAAATCAATACTTCTCGCAAAATCTTATCTCGAGTACACCGATAGTAAATAGAGAAAATTATTCAGAAATGTGTTCAAGGTATTCAACGTGAGATCATTATTAATATCTGTAAGGATGACTTCTAGTATGCAAATCTAGTTCTTCCTTCTAGTAATTTCGCTGCGTTATTTATGAACCTTGAATAGATTACGGTCCTTAAGTATTCCCGGAGAATATAAAAGCAGTAATAAAAAAGAATCTTTCTTGTCGAAAGGGACACATATTGATTTCGTTTTAACACCTTGTACATTATACTTTTGTTACGATTCAACAGTCGTTCTCTTTCACCGAATCGCGGTTGTGTTCACCTGCTTGCGTCACTGTCACGTTTACACGTTTGTTATTCCTTTCTGATACTTGTGACGCAAACGAAGACCTTTCGCGTGTTCTTATTGGGATAAATGATACACATTCGCCGGCATAATCTCGAGTTCTCCCTGCCCGTCGCGACACCTATCGCAAGTGCTAGTTACAGACATCGCCACCGATGCTAAATTGCGTCCGGATCTGAACAAACACGTGACCACAGTACTATTTACTCGAGTAGTTGGTAGCGACTAGAGTAACGGGCCGGGCATGTACCAGGAACTTGCAGGAAGGGTGTACAGATCAAAGACCCCTATATATTTCTCCTCGCTCCCTCCTGTTCCCTGTTCTCAAGTATCCCCCTCTCATCGGTTAGGAAATTGTGTTGGGACAGCGCTGGCTGCGCTTGGTCACAGCCAAGTTTTCCCTGACGTGTCCCCGGCAGCGTTTCTTAAAGCGAATCCTCGTTAATTTCGCGCCAACGAGACCCGCAAAACTTGCCTGTAGCGGACTTAATGATTTCGTCGTTGACGTACACGCAGCCAACGCCGAGTTGTAATTCAGCCGGTTAATTATGGAATCAGAGGAAGCACGTAAATACAGTACTGCCCACTTAAGCGTCCGCAGCCAGGACCGTGGCCGGACGCTTACGTGGGCAGGTGACATCCGGCGATTCGGTCGAAGAAACGAGAAGGACCCGAAACGCTCGGCGAAGATCGATGTCAAATCTTGTCTGGCAGTTTACCTCTCCGCTCTCGAAGAATTAGCGGAGCGTTTAAAACGGGCAAAACTCGAACGATTAAGCAAGTTACGGGACTGTTCGCTCGATAGTATCTTGAAACACTCGTACAAAGACCCTACCGCGATGTTTAAGTAACAGTACTATCTCCGAATGCACCAGCCAGCGAATCACCCTGTAGAATACCTATTACAGATCGATTCAGGAGAGAGGATCTCGCTTAGTGGTGAATCTCGAGAAGATAAAGATAAAAACTGACCGACTATGACTACGGTCATGAGATTTGTCTATTTATCTACCTATCGCCAACGGGTCTACACCCTCCATTAAAGGTCACGAGAGCAATTCTTCGCGACTTCTCAGAACGATCTCAAAACAACTCCCATCAATCGACTCGCTATAATCCATCCTCCATCCATCCACTTAACATCCGAACTCCTTACAATTACAAATCACAACTTAATATATATAATATAACGAATAATATAACATAATTATTCCCGAGGTGGCACTCCACTAAGGTGGACTCAAAAGCATGGGACAAGTATAAAATATAATATATTTTTAGTGAGACTGGAGGGCTCTTTCTAGCCCCCGCCCCCGGTTACCCACGGCGCATATAACACAAAAAATATAATATTACAATTAAAATTATAATGCAATAAAAAAAAGAAAAGAATAAAGATAAACAAAAAGATTGAAATACACATAATAATGAATAGCCAAAATATATACTTAATTAACATTGTCACGCATCTAATATCATTCTAGACCGAAAGAATGTAATGGGATGGATCCATCGATCTAGCTAGCGACACTTCGTACATCCCTCGGACTGGTTATCCGACCAATTTGGCAAGCGAAAATCTACTCTTCTGGCTGTTTACGCGGCCGGCGCGTCCCTGCAGCAACAACATCCGGAGTGGGGGGAGAGCGAGATGGCCTGGAAGAGGATGGAGTCGGAGAAATAGGGATGGAACGGGATGGACAGCTGGCAGGAGGGTAAGAGAGGCGGCTGGATTTCTAGAGGTAAAGAGCGGTCAAGTCGGAGGAGCCGAAGAGAGAGTCGAAGAATCGGTCGGCCATGGCACGACCGGCCGCGGTACATACTCAAGGCTATCAACCTCTAAGCTTCCATTAACTGCTCTCTCTCTCGATGTGTGCGACCCCTGTCCGTGTGTACACGTCCGAAGGGTCATACCCGTTCCGTGGCATTTTACCCCCGGTGCCCGCAATTTTCCGGTCCTAAGCAACCCGACTGATTGCATTGCGAGAATTTTTATCGCGTCATTCAGAGGCCATGCAGATACGTACACGTCGGAACCGCGCGCGTTATTAATTCCGCGAGGACCCCGTCGTCTTAATCGCGCGATTAAATTGTCTCGCCCGAAATTGATGCGTTTGATCGATCATCGTCGCTTTCAGCTGCGGTTTGTGTGGCTGTTGGCTTTGGAGAATGTTTCGGAACGGTCATTTTTAACGCGACTCGTTGATTTCTTTGTTTTATTTATTTCTTTTTTTTTCTGAATCAACGGTTGGCCAAGATGGTGGCGAGATACACCGGTTCAACGCAGAGGGTGGCGCTAACAGGTTCATCTCTGGCGCACAATGAGTCATGCCCGATTGTAAAAACTAGTCCGACCAGGCCAGCGAAATATACTAGGATATACAGGATCGACTTGCCGAGATTCGTCTGCGAGGACTGAACAAGTCTTTTTCCGCTCGACGAGGCTTAAACTGCTGCAAATACTATTGGAAAATCTTTGAAGAAAATGTCTGATTTCGTTCGTCCACTATTTTCGAAATTTAAATGAAATTTTCTTACGAAATCGCAAAACCACGAGACGCTGATCGTAATCAAAACGAAAAATTTATTTTTAAATATAACGATAGTAACATTAGGGATTTAGAATCTTAAGTTTGGAGTTTGGAATCTCAAACTTTAGATCTTGGAACCTAAGCTTGAGGTCTAAAGTTTGAGAAGTGAAGTTCAAAAGTGACGATAGTTGACCAAACATCAAAGTCGATAAACAAAGGGGGTAAAAGGAAATAGGACAAGAATTTTTGTCACTATTTTTGTTATCTGTTCCTTCGTTCGTCGTTAGTCGCTTGGTCGACAGTGGCTGATTTGGCGTAAATAATTCGAGAAAAGCTTACCGAGAGCAAACCGACGCACGACCGTTGATCTGTCGGAATAAAAGGACGGCGTTTGGCAAAGAGAGTAGCTAGGTGGCTCGGACGGTTTCTTCAAAGGCGATTTGACGGGAAGCGAGCAAAGCTTAGATTGGCAATGGTAAGCAGAGTTTTCCGGTTGGTGTGCAACAGTGAAGCCGCTCGGCATGGCTCGATCTTCGATCGATTCCAGAAGATCTTGTCGGGATCGTGACCTTCGTTCGGTCATTATAGCCTTCATAAATCATTCGGCGAAATTACATCGCGAGCTTGCGTGATGAGAGAATTACTCGCCGGTGTGTAAGGGAATATCCGGCATGGAGGCATACGAAACAGTTTCCTCGCTGGTTCCAGGCAAGGTTGCGCCAAGTCCCGAAAGATTACCCCATTAAGACTATCGATTCGATACCTCTGTAAAGGTAAATACGTGCCTTTGGAGGAGCCTGTAGCGACTTCGCTCGTAATCGTCCACGTCGAATTCGAACACGCGATCCACGTCTCTGCGGCGAATCGGGAAAGAAAAGCACGATGATACTTAAATGTTCCACCCTGTAATTCGTCGACGCGAATAAAGCGGTACCCTCGTCCCTCTTAACAACACTCCGCCGCGCGTTGTCGCGATCGTGCGTCCAACGATGAATCTCCGCTCGTTAATTCCCCGTTGATTAGATATTTGAATCGTGTAACTGATTAAAATGGGCGGTGATGTAATCAACGTAACACATCGCAGTCATTAAGTATTTCGAGTTGACCGTGATGGGAAAGAAAGTAAGAAGAAGAAGGTGCAGCGGATTCTTGATACCCGGTTGTAGGTGGTTGGCAAAGTTGCGGGAGATGAAATTGATTTCAATTGATATTTAAAATGAAAAATCGTGTCGTCGGAAATATTATGTTCTTGGATATAATTGCTGTTAGTTTATTTTATAGCTGTTTTCATGTTCGATAAATTACAGAAGGTTGCATATCTAGGTATTATTTTGTAAGTATTGCAATTTCTAGCAAGATAATTGGTTCTATGATATACGTATAACCTGTAGTTTACAGTCTCGAAAATGGAGAAATAGGTCTTAAACCACCACAAGGTCAAAACGAGCAACTTAGTATCACGAAACATCAAAGTGCATAACATTGACTGGCAAAAGCCGTTATCGGTGGCACTCGACCTCGCGGAGCCTCCAACTCTCCAATTCTCGGCCAGAATATTTGCAAAGATCAACTGCTGGTCCGTAGTACCTTAAACTACATAACACTTCAACCGCAAGATCACAAAATCCGTAGGATTGCCTGGAACCCATTCTGTTCTAATTTAGGTTCGTAGAATGTCGAGTCCTGTTAGTCTGTTTCATTAGAATATACTGCAAGATTCGATAGTGTGTAGTACTAACAATTGGTAATGTAAGTAGAAATTTGACCAAACTCCAAGTACTTCATACCCCAGATCCCGAGTCTCGAACCCCAGAATCCAAACATTGGACCTTAAATTTCAGATCTCAGTTCCCAATTTCCAAATTTCAAACCTCGGATTCCAAGTACGAGACTCTGGACCGCAGATTCCGACCTTTGAACTTCACCTCTCAAACTTTTGACCCCAAACTTCGGATCATGGACTTATAGTTTGAGATTCCAAACTCCAAACTTAAGATTCTAGATCCCTAACACCGATACAGATCTCAAATTTCAGATACCAAGCGCTATGTTATGATTCTTAGTTCCGAAAATTTCGATCTTGTAATATTGAAATTAAGATGTTAAGTTGCAGAACACGAATTTCGAGATTTTCGTATCGGAATCTATAGATTTGGATTTGACTTTCAGTAGCCTAATTTTAGGATCTCAGAACGATCCTCGTCGCGACGTGCAATAGGAAGCGGAGACCTGCATAGCACAGGCTCCGAAGGAAACCTCGAAATGAATAACTGAGAGACAAGTGTCATGGAAATTGTGTTTCCAACAACTCGGGCTTTTTCATTACGAATCTTGTAGACCGGAGGTGCTGGAATTCGAGGATACACGGACCCGGGAATTCTCCGGTGGCATCTCTTGAATTTCGAAGTGCCACTGACCCTAGGCTACCCACAGCTGCTCTTTCAGTGCCGGAGTAATGGGTTTCGTGGTTTTGCGGGATTGAGATCATCCAAAACGAATCTTATGGCTTAATGATTTTCGAATCCGCTCTTCCGAACTCTGTCACCCTCGTTTGTCACGAAACGAGTCAGTAACTATCTGTAAACTGGTGTTTGTACTTACGTTTTTCAACTTCTTTACGCGTTACCACGTATGATAATAAATAACTACATATTTGGAGATTTGGCAATTATTATAAATAGATATACAATTGACAAACAAAAAATTCCGAAATATCTGCGAATGCCAGCTACAGTTGATGCTCGTAACGAAAGGGATAATTCGATGTCCAACTGTTATCGATTCTGTTATTTTCGATCGTAATTTCATTCAGTGGCGTTAGTTTTTCATTATCGTAACATGTACTTAAAAGGAGAGATAGTTTTTGTCCTAGAAACGAGCTTCTTGGGTAACTTATAGACCAAACGTGGCATATCTACGACGTCTTTTACATCGTTCCCTACCGTGTAACAAGTTTTTCACCCTCGCTAAAAGCAACATACGTTTCAGGCTATTTCGCGCACCTCGTTCAACGCATACTTAATTACATTATTATCCATTTTCCAGAATCGATCGGTTCGCTCGTTCAACGACCATAAGCTCGCGCGCGTGCGCGCTCTTCTTTCTCTCACGTGCAATTTGTCACACTTGCGATTTCGGATCGGATCAAATGTTGTCGTTTGTCCCACGGTTTGCAAATGATCAATACGATTATCAGGTTGAAGTTCATTCGTCGATTTACACGCGTTTAAGATACGGTTATCGATGGATAAATACGTATTTAAACGTATCAAGAATGATGTTAAAATTGTTTTCGAGCGAAATATGTTTATATAATATTAATATAAATATTAATAATAAATATAAATATGTTTGTATAATTTGTGTTTATGTTTATTAAATATTAATGAATAGTTGGATAAACAGGAAGAATGATTTAGCCACGTAATGAAGTTTCCTCGTCGTGTTATTGACTCTGTTCAAACGATTTTCTTTTTTACCTCGAATAAATTTCAAGTGGAAGATTTCACGGGAAATATCGAATTCTCGGAGATTGAGGAGCTGAGGGGTTTCGAGGTTTCGAAGCTTCAAAATTTGATTCAGTGCTGTAAAAGGTGCAGTAAATTAGCCGGAACTTTATACTGCGGTTATTGAATATCGCTACCGGTGATTCCTGTATTTTCTGCAATCAGCGTAATTCTACCAAACAGATGAATTATATGATATTCATGTATCTGTAACAAAAACACATAAATTATAAATAATTCCGCCAGAATAGCGATACAATAATAAAGCAATAAAAATAACCACAATCTCAAATAATGTAATTAAAAAGCCAATATTTTCAATCTTCCAGATAAAATCAAAAATTCCTTTCCAAAATCATCTTTTTTTTCCTAATTATGACTTATTTCACGTGAGCCTTGCTGAGGGTTTTCACCCTTTTCGTACCAGACATTTATTCTTTGCTTTTAATTCATGATTATGTACTTATATAAAAAAGATCTTCAAATTTGCCCAATGTGAAATAAAACATATCATCTCTCAACTATAGTTATTGTCGCTTATTCGTCGTTTAAGTTAAAGTAAGCATATGTCTTTGGCAATTGCGAGAAAGAATCTTTACAACCAGACTGTTAGTTCCAGCGTTGACAATTAACGATATTATAAATCCACGTGGAACCGTGGATATCCGATCGGCAAATAATCCCACCCCCGTGGTAGATAACGATATCGGACCGGTTGAATGACAGATAACGAAACGGGGCGAGCTGAACATTGATTAAAACTGCAATCATCGTCGGAGACCGCAGTGTTCGATGGAAGCCGAAACATCTTTCTGTCCCCGATGGCCACGCGGTACAAATGGCTCGGTAGTTGCGGTTCGCGACTGCAACTGCGAGGGTGTAAAGATGACTTTTCCTCCCCAAAGGTACAGAGTGACTCAGTCAACTCTGAGTCAACAGACGCATACCTCTTTCCCTCTGCGTTATTCGAAATAAAACAAATAAACCATCGATAGGTCTCGACCCATATTTTCCAAAACATATTTTCACCTTCCCCTACCATATCCCAATATATAACCCAATAATAGTGGAAAATAAACATTCTATTTGAATAGTTTAACCTTCAATTGGTATAGTTTTATCGGCAGTAGTCGTTGAAATTCATGATTTAACAATTTAATTGCCAAGTTGGTGATTGGTAATCGTAACGTTTGAACTTCTTGCGATGAAAAATGGAATGATAATTTCCCCTTCCCTTCCATAGCCATACCTACCATTTCTATATATAACCTAACCATAGTGCAAGATAACGATTCTATTTCGAACAGTTTAACCTTCAAATAGAATAGTTCTGTTCGCTTTAGTCGTTGAAATTCATTCTTTAACACTTTGACTGCCACTTTGGTAATCGTTGACCGTAGCGTTTGAAATTTTTACAATGAAAAATTAAATAATAAATCCTCCTTGTGCTCCGCTCCTTTACGCGAAGGTCCGTATTTATATTCTCCTTAGTTGGCCAAGCATTGTCTTGGCGATGGACTGAGTTAGGTGAACGAACTATTTGACAGTTGACGTCTACAAGAAAAGTTCCTTGTCTTTGGGGGAACTGGAGTAAAAGGAAGCGTCTGTGAAGCGATAAGGACCGAGAGAATTCGTTTCACGCTTAAATGGCTTACTGCGAGTAGAGTTACAACTAATTGGCTTCGTATCTCGGACTTCTTCTTGGATCTTGCCGCTGCATATACACCCATGACGTTCTGAACGAAACATGTGATTTCGGAGAAGCAGAAAAGTGTCCCGTGACACGAGTATCAAGGAGGAGAAATTCGCAGGACATAGAGACGGGAAAGAAAATCGGATGCGACCTTGGCCGGGTTCTCAACTCGTGTTCCATCCCATTTTTCTCTCGGAAACGAGTCTGGCGCAATCGCATGCGCTGTCGTTCGTCCTTCGATAATGCTCGCGATCTCGTTATGCCAACGATAATTCCTCCGCGGTCTGATTGTATTGAAATTTATTCGGCTCGGACAAGTACGTCTACCGTGCGGAAAAACGAGCTTCCCAGGCCGTGTATGGTAATACGAATATTATTAGCTGACTGTCGGTATTTCGTTACGGGTAACACGATCGTAACAGCAGCGTATCTTTTGCATTATAAATGGCGACCGGTATCACGGAAATAAAGCACCGTACATCTCCTTTGACACCAGTCCGCGACGTGTGCATTTTCCGAGGGAGATAAGCAGGTGTCGCGACGCGGGGGGAGGGGAAATCCCGATGAAAAGGATTCGACCACCGCGAGGATGACACCCTATGTCTCAGGGTGCGTACAGGTGGAAAATACCGATAAAAAGTTTCCCGAAAGAATTATGAATCCAAATGGGTCCAAGGGTGGATATAGGGGTGGTTTCAGGGGGGCTTGCAGGGGTGGGTGCCACCGTAAACCGGTCCCGCGTCCATTCATTCGGTGTCCTAGCTACACTTGTACGCGAAAGTATTACGAAGCTATCATACTTCTTTTATTTTTACCGGTATTTTTATAATTACATAAATTTCAAAATTATTTAAACCAACAGGTATTGAAAAATTTTTAAACAGCGACGAAAAATAAGTAATCGTGTTACACAAGTATTATTTATCAAAATTACAATCCCTTTGTGGACGATAAATGAAACTAACGATACATGCGATGTATACTATTCAATTAAAAATAACAAACCGAGGGAAATTCTGCGAATTAAAAAATATGTACGATACTGATGATAATAGAGAAATTATTTTTCGCTACATTTCGTGCAACTTTCATCCTGAAAAATTAAAAATACCTCCATGTAAATTATGATATTCGTCTCCGAGGGGTTAAATTAAACAATATATATATTTTCCCTGTTCTATATACACAGTGTCCATTTTAAGTTGGCGCAACGATAAGCAAACTATCATATCATAAAATACAAAAATTCTAGATACTAAAAGATGGACTGAAATCACTCACTTTTTTAATCACTCTTCTACGCAATCTTTNAAAGATGGACTGAAATCACTCACTTTTTTAATCACTCTTCTACGCAAACTTTTTACTGACAATTAATAATAGGACACCATTATATCATTATAATTTACATACCAAGTCGAACATCTTTATTCGACATGTATTCCTCGTTAGAGACATCTGGTGTAAACATTGAAATACTTTCGCGAACGAGTGTACCCATCACGAGGATCCCATTGGAAATATTTCAATACTCGCCGGACACCGACTCATGGGACGACCTTGTCCCATCCAAGCCTCGCTCCCCTCGTATCGTTTCCATCATATATCACGCATTTTCCATGGCGTACATTCCCATCGCTAGCTCGTCCCTGCACCCCTCTAAACGCTCCCTTCCACGAGGAATCCGGACGCGAATGATCGGGGTACAAATCAAGGCGAGGCTCGTTCACCGCGATCGATCGTCCGAGAAAGACTTTTCTCTGAAACGACCAGGAATATTCGTCGCGACAAAAGAAAGCGGCATTGTGATAGGTTTCGAAATTATTCCAGAATCCTCGAATCGTTATTTATTTCCATTTCTACTCGAAGAACCAGGAGCACGTGGCGAAACTATTGTTGCGAGGTTTGTCAACCTTGTTCTTCGTTATTTTTTGTTTTTAACGGGACATTGTCCTTTGGAGTGTAGTCGTTGAAATATTTTACCACGATATTTCTACGTCATAGATATCGAAATTTAACATATTTGAACAAATTCGACGATATTTCCCGTATGTTCCGAATTTCCATTGCGGGATTCGCGAGAAGAACAGAACAAACGCGACGCAATAAAACACTTATATCCTCTTTTTATTTAAAAACACGCGGACAATGGCCGATGATTAAATTCGCCGACACCCAGTGTTTCAATGGAACGAGAGCGTTATTGGATCGAGAAACGTATTTGCATTTCCGCGACCAACTGAAAGTTTCGCGAGAGCAATTAAACATATCCCAGAGATGTACGCGATGATTCTGTTATTAGCGATGGCCGTAAATAATCGAATCGTAACGTTTATCGCAGGTGAGAAAACGCCGTAAACCGACTAGGTAAAGTAATAAACGGCCGACTCAAAGTTACTGCGTGTAGCGAATAGTAATCGGCCGTGGCTATCATCGGCAACGTTATTTCATATTCGTTTCTTGTATCGTAACTTAAGGAAACTTTAGCCTCGATGCACGGCCTCCAATTACCATGTTTTAATACGTGGCTTTTTATTCCGCAAAGAAATACACGCTGCTGCGGCGCGATGTAATAACCGGTTGACGAAAAATCGTGATTCGCCAGGATTTAATGAGATTTCCAGTTAGTACCAGCGAAACAGTTACGATTAGGCATCCTATCGCATTTTTCCACCTCGAACACCTATTTTCAGATTTGAAAATAACTTCGCTAACTTGGCTGACGCTGCCTTTATTATAAACTACGACCACTGTTAGTCAAAGGATGACAAAGATAATCGATGAACCGATGGAAAGTTGATCCCGATGCAGAGTGACGCTATTCAAATTAACGATTACTACTTTGTCAATGAAATGAATCCTAGCGCAGGAGTGTAACGTCAGCCGAAGGAGATTCGCCTTAAGATATGGCTGACTCCATTGACGCTTCCTTTATTATAAACTACGACCACTGTTAGTTAAAGGATGACGAAGATTATCGACCAACCAATGGAAAATATATCCCGATGCAGAGTGACGCCATCCAAATTAACGGCACTACTTTAGAAACAAAATCGATGCCAACGCAGAAGTGTGACATCGACCAAAGGAGATTCGCCCTGGTCTCGGCGATTTCGGGTCCGACTAGGTGCGATTACCTAGGTGTCCATGGCAGCCACAATGGGAAGACAGAGGTGAAAGCGAAGAGACCCAGAAACTACGCTCGGCCCAGGTAGTCAGCCGTAATCCAGCCCGGGCCGGCCACTCGAAGTTAGTTGCAATATTAATCAAGGTGTTACACTTTCTGTAATCCGCGGACCAAATTTCAAACAAATTATCCCGGGATCTCGACGGACATGCAGCCGGTGGCATTTTATAAATGGTCCCCAGAGAGTAAGGAATTACGGACATTAGTAAGGGGTTGTCAACGTCTCCGGGCGGAACCTGCTGCACCAGCTGCCCGTGCCGCTTCGGAGCAAAGCGAATTAAGCGGTCTTAAACGCTCTTTGATACCGCCGTCGACGGATTGAATTATTTTTCAGCGTGACACCGGCCGGCCGCATCGACGCCTCGATTTTTAACGGCGCAGCGCGCAGCGCCGGCCGCCATGTTGCGGCGCGACCGGTGCTCGAAAAGAAAGTCGACGCGCCTTTCTTAACCGCGATCTAGCCGCGTCTCCTATTAACCGGCGCACTTGTCGGGGCCAGTCCACTTTAATCTAGCTCGTTTTCTTCTTCGCAGCAGCGTCTCCAGGCCGATAATACGCCGCGATAAAGAATAATTACCGGTAGCTACGGAACGCGTTGGCCGAGTTGTTTAGTGCGTCGTAAAAATTTCCCTTAACGCAGTTAATAGTACGCTGATGGGTTATTATCGTCGGTGTAAATCTTGTAAATTTTAATAATGCCGAGAGGAGCGTGCGATTAAGTCCGTCTCTGGCCGATACGTCAGAGCAGCCAGCACGCTCGCAACAGGTTGCAAAGCTTCGGTCCTCCTCGCGTAATGGCGTTCGCGCCGCGATTTTGCACTTGTTTCGCGCGGAACGCGTGAATTCGAGGGGGCCAGTGCCTCTCAACGCGTAATTAGGCCCCGGCACGCCGCGAACGGCCGGAGATTTCTCCGCTCTCGTAGACGCACCCGTGGGGTACCATTACTTCACCGTTGCCACGGTCAAATTGAACGTTGCCCGATACACCAGCCGGTTATACCCTCTAACGGTTATTCCCCAGTTGCGGTTCGCATCCTGCGGAAACGCGCCTCTATCAACCTGCGAGTCAGCCTCGTCCTCTTCTTATTCTCCTTCCCCACCCCGACGATTTCCTCCTGTCTCTCTCGGTGTCCTTTTATTTTCCCCGCCATACCGGTGTTCGCGATCCGAACGATAATCAGCGCGTATTCCCAGAGCAAATAGCAGTTTCCTTCGTCCACCTCGCGAGCTCGGCCATTTTCCGAACCCGCCATTCTTCGTCGCGCGCTCTGTCGGAAAGATTGGCAACTACGCGCGTGATTTCGAATCGCGTCGATTCTTTGCGATCTTTGTTTCCACTTTTACCTTTGTTATTGAGATCATGGACGCGCGTATCACCGAAACAAGAATCCTAGCAAGCTTCTACAAGCTTTTACCGATACTTTTCTCTCTTGATACCTCTCAAAATTCCAAATTCTTATCTACAACTGACTTTAGAATTCCACGAATTACTAGCTTCGCGGTGCGTTCGATTAGATCCCGGAATAACTTAAAGCCTGGTGGTACTGCGAAACAATAACGACGGTTGAATGTAAGAAAAGCAGAGGGGTGACTGGACACGCGGGAATTTGAACGCGGGTAGAGGCGTTCTCGGTTCCGCGAAGGCGTAGGGGGCTGGATCGGCGAAGCTCGCGCTGGGATCAGGTGGCGGTTTGGCGATGGACGTGTTAATTACACGCGCGGTGGTGCTTAATCGAAGGAGGTCGATCGTCTGGCGGAGCTCGTAAAGCTGGTGAGCCGGGAGTCGGGTGGATCGGGACACGAGGAGGATCCTGGTCCCGGGGATTACGGTGGTTTAAGGCAGAAAACGGATACACGGGTTGGCGAGGCTTGGAGCGCGTGCAGAGGGGGCCCCGCGTGGTGTAAGTTGGCACACATATCGGGGGCCGCGCGGCCAATAGTATTCAGAAGCGAAGTATCGGAGTGCCGGAGTGGATGGGCCTACGTGATCGGAGTGGCCGATAGTATGGCCAGACTTATGGTGAGCCCTGGCGAATCGCATCCCGTGCAATAAATGTTGTAACGTATACCAGCCCCGGGTATACATGGTCGGCTGCTGACGCTGCGCCTGATACCGGGGCCGGACTTTATTTAATTAATGTAACCGATACGTACGCCCGTGTAAATGCAACTGCTCGCTTGTTTCAATCGTTCATTTGTATCCCGCGCCTACCCACCATCGCCGTGCGAATTCGAGCAACATTCGCCGGTGTACCTTTCGTTTGATGCGAGCACGCGGTTAAATACGTGTACTCCGCGGGTATCGGATTGTTATCGAGCCACGCCGCCAGGAGCTTCTGAAAAAGAGAGAGAGAGAGGCAGAGAGCTAAACGGCGCTGTCACGAGTACCAGCGTTCACCTTGGCATTCGATTTACCCGGCGATCAGCTTTTCGTCCCAATCGCCGGCCAACGTCCGCGAGATCCGAGATCCAGGATCGCTTCTTGTCCTTCTTAGATAGACGTCACTAGATCGAGCTAAATGGTGCTGTCACGACTCTAACCTGGCGACCAATTTTCCATCCCAACGGCACGATCGATCAAAAATTATTCCATTCGTTCTCGGATTAGGTAGATCGGTTAAAATTAACCATGCAAGGTAGAAGATGTCCAAAGATCAATTGAAACTGGGTTCATCTCGAGATTCGGATTGACAGTTATCAGATTCGAGAATAAGAAATCCCTTCTTAGTTCGATTGGTGTTCTCGAATTAATAGAGAGGGCCAAAGGCCGCTGTCAGAAGTACGATTACCTTCTCTTGATATCAATCTCCGGGTAACATTCATCAGATTCGAGATGCTAGATGATTATTAAGTTTATTCCACGGTGAACACCTTTGTATTGCTCGGCCTGATAGGTGTTCTCGAATTAACCACGGAGAGTCGAGCGTGATCTCCACGGTTGTTGGAGACTACGATACGTAGGTCAGCATAAATGCATATTTCGTGTACGACACGATGCGGAGAATTCGCCACTTATCTCGTGCCAAGTTCGAGCTCTTTCGTACCGGCGATTATCGTGGTAACGGTTACGAGTGACTCGGAAGAGTCCGTATTTACGAACAGCTCCTCGGATACATTGCACATCCGCCGCTTTTTATTACTCGCATCAACGCCCGAATTTCTGCTCGCCTCGGGTTCTTAAAAATTAGGCACCCAGGTAGTAATTAACATCCCGATCTTACGATTTGATATAGCACCGCAACGGATTAAACCTCTGGCTTTACTGGCTCGACTCGCTAGTCTCGCGTGATCTCAAGGATTCTGTTGTAATTTCTCAAATGAAAGCACGCGGTTAGTACAGTTGTGCGGTAATAAGTTTATGTAGTTTAATTCGGATGAAAATAGAGATTTCAACGTGTCCTTATGAGTTATAATAAGTAAAAATTTATTCTGTTCCGTATATGAGACTAGATATTCCGCAAAACAGCAGGTTCTTTTGAACCGAAAATTGGTCAGTTTTCTCTCAACACTTGCATAGAACCGAAGGTCCTCGAGGCCCTAAGGTTATAATTAATTTACAATAGATTTACATCGCAATTTCCTCGTCTCGGTGTACGATTGGTCAAATGCAAGAAGCTGATCTGTCACGTATCGTATTATTCTTCCTGTCGTAGAATGCGGTGGATCGGTTAGGCTAATCCTCTCGTGGTCAATGGGAACTATGATACCTATTTACTTTTACTCATATCAAGTTCACTGGAAACCATAGGTCCTACTTCGCGAATAATTTTAGAAATTACCGAAATAACTTTCGGTAATTTGCATTTCATTTGTTTCCCATGATTTTGAAGTATACGTGAAGCAACTTCTGTAGCATTTTACATATTCTATTTTTAAATTACTATATAATAATTATTGGTTATTGGAAATGAAGTTCACGTCAGTTAGGAGTGTCAGTGAATAACTTCGCCAGGAGAAGGATATTCTCTCTGAATAGCTACGGGTGCTTACTTAACAGTTGCTGAAAGGAAGTTAGGTTTCTCCACCTCCTGCTACATTTTATTCGAAAGCCAAAAATAACAGATGTCGCTGGAAACGGCGAGGAGCATAGACAGAATGTAGATTAGAACTCTGCCACGTTTCCCATCGACGGCTACGACAAAGGCATCGACAAACGCGTCATTCCCACATCGGAATCGACTTCCAGCGCTCTCCAAACTCTCCGAAAATAGATTGCCGAAGCACGATGGCTGACGTTACTCTTCGGCGAAACAGGTGAGAAAATTTGGCAAAAATTCGCGTACGACTTTGCTCGCGGCCTCGATTTCGCCGGTTAATTGGCTCCTACGCACAAAGGCCTACCAAATTCGGAGGGGTAATCGGATACTCGGTACGGAGCACGCTACAGGTTTCTATGCGGACCGGTTGCGGCACGCTACACGACCGGTTGAGTCATCCCGCTGGACCCCGTCGGGCCCTCGGGCCCTCGGGGTAGAGGAGCNGGTAGAGGAGCCGATTCGAAACCGCGAAGTCCCGTCAAGTCTCCGCCGTCTGTGACCCGTTTTTCCCCGATCCCACGACCGTGGGACAGGAATTCCTAGGATCCGTGATCGTTCGCGGGAATTCGCGCTTTAACAGGCACCGACGATCTCCTTTTTCCTCCCGCCCTTTTTTCCTCTTCCCTTTTTTAATTCCTTCCGCAGGAATTTGTCATTGACTCGCCGTGAGGCGCATAGTTCGGCGAATCCTTGCGGCGATAGGGCTGCTGCTGCTGCTTCTTCGGCTCCGGTTACCAGGAAAACCATTAACCAAGGAAGAGTCGAGCCGCGAGTTTCCACCGCGACACGGTTTTGCCGCGACCATTGTCCGCGAAATCGGGCTAAACCCCGTCTCTTCGGCATTTTCCACGAATCTCTGCTTGATCGCTGAGAAGAACGATCCTCTGACTTCTTTGATTTTCAGAAAGTCGGCCACGTTTTCGGGTAAAAGTACAGTTGCGAGTAGGACATTTATGTCATGACAGTTGGAGTCCTGTGAATTTTGATATCGAATTTTAAATATGAAAATTAGTGTGGTCCGAGTATAGGTGAAAGAAGTAAATTATTCAGAATTTAGAAAAACTCGAAATAAGCGTATCAGCATCTGCTACCGCAACGCGTCTAACACTTGCTATTTGATTACGATCTTGGCGCCACTCGGCGTTACGCGTAACTTTAATCTCGCGATTCCAACACGAAATAAAACGAAGAGTAACCTAGCTGCGTCGAGACATCGATGGTGCCATAAATTCGACGGTGGATCGCTCGAAATTGCCGTCCGTATTGTAAACGCTCGTGCGTTTCTGCCCGTCGTGTCACCACGGCCGTTTAAAACGTCCGATTTTACTTCGCGTTAAATTATCCTGGTCTCTGAAACGTCATCGCGTTTGTACAAGGTGACAAAAAGCAATCCGCTCGTAATTCGCGGCGAGCTGGGCGAAATGAGCATCGATGAAAGACGAGTCGCGATTTCCAGCTGGCGAGGATCGAAATTACCCCTGGTTCGTCGTTCTCGTTACGAAAGTATCCAAGCTCGGCGAAATCGGGCCGTCGTTTTCTTTTCTCCGGCCACGTCGCGATTAAATTATCCGAATTACTACGGCGCAATTCGTGCTTATCACGGCCGTTTGAATAGTCCAATCCGAAGGCTTGTACCGGCTGTGTAATAACACGTAGTCACGAACCAGCGTTTATGCACGCTTGTAAGCATTACGTAATAAATGCGTAGCCCCGACGAGTGTCCGCTGTTGCGTTACGGGACGCGAGGTTCCCCTGGCCGACGCCGGCGTCGCCACCGGTATAACTCGAGGCACGGCGCATAAATACGAGCGCGGAACACGGAGGCGACGCTCGATCCGACCCCCCTTCCTCTTCACGGGGCCCAAACGAATTCAAAGGAGCTCGCAGTATTTTACCGGCTAACGGAACATCGGTTCGATTAAATTGAACGCAGGTGGGACGAACCCGCGATAAATACCGAGGGGAAGCGAAAAAAAGGAGGGAGAAATAAAGGGAAGAGGAAAGTAGCGATTCCTCTGGCAGCCGAGCGTGTGTACGTCTTATCTGCACGCGTAAACCTCGCAAGGTGTTCCTACTTGGCGCCATTTTGCCCTCCTCCGTGAGAATGGATGACTCACCGCGCCAGCCGATCCTCCTCGCACAGGCACACCACTGCTCGCGAAACTTTCCAACCCGATATTCCTTTCGCCAGTCATCCTTGTTCGTTAGATCGCTTTCTTACTTATCATCCTTTTACCTTATCGCGCCCGATGATTATAGATACGCGAAATAATCGACTGCAACGTGTTTCCCGATGAATACCCTGGCTCCACCTACTGAGCTCGCGAGCGTTAGTCGGAAGGCTTGGCTGAAAACACTACGAAATTGTTTAAAACTTTGTAGCATCGCATATTTTCCACTGTGTACACGTGGCCTTTCGATGGCATAAAGCAGTTGAAAAACCCTGTTAAGGGAAATCTTCGAGGTTAGCACATGAGGTTAGCGTTGGGGTTAGTTTTGGTTGACAGTTCAGATTTGGACTGAAGAATCCAGAAGATAGTGCAAAAATCACGGAACGAATTCACAGGGACCAACTCGCGTACGCATCCTAACCGCTATTCTAAAAAATTTTGAAATCCAAGCGAACCATTGGGGGTCAATTTCGATTAGCCGAGCGGGTTTGGAACTCGCGAGGTCTAGTTCNCCAAACGAATCATTGGCGGTGTATTTCGATTGATTTCGAATTTAGAACTCGCGGTGGGCCTAAGTTCCGAGTCGGAGCTGCAACCAGTATCGGTTCAAGAAACGATTGGAAACATCTTGAACGATTCGTGTTTGAACCTTCGCCGCTGTTCCAAAAAAATTTGTTAACCAACTGAACCATTGGCGGTGGATTTCGATTGATTTCGGAACTCGCGGTGGGCCTAAGTTCCGCGTCGGAGCAGCAACCGGTATTGGTCCAGGAAACGTGGGTCGTATGAAAACGATTGGAAACGTATCGAAATTTATTCGCTTGATTGTGATGGTATTAATCGGGGGTGGCTGCGTAGGAAAGTGGTCGGGTATTAATACAACTAGCGTGTCGCGCAGCGCGGATTAAACTTCTGGCCGGCTTAAATTTCCATAAATTCCATATGCAACCTTGTCATAATACGCGAACGAACGATTAATTCCGGAACAGATGGCGACAATGTTCGGAAAGCTTGCTTCCTACGAGAAATTGCTTTCACGTGCGCTATCGTGTTGCGGCCACCGCGACATTATCCTTCCACTCCGTTCAGGTGTATCTGCTTGTAACATTTACGCAGGATCCAAAGCGGCGAGGTATAAGTTTCGCCCAGCCGAATCTCGCGTGGGTATATTAAAACGGTATAACGGCGTATCAGCAGCCTCCCTGAAGAACGGTTACTCGCGATTCACCGAGGTGCGATCACCTGCCGTAATAACCTTAACGCGATGTCGTAACGGTGGAAACGGTCGCTCTAAACCACACGCGCCGTTCGAATTACGTAGTTTCAAAGTGGTTCCTAGGGATGATATTAAATTGCGAATTCCTCAGCGTTGCCAGAAGCCTCCTCCGTCATCCCGGAGACGCGCCGCGCGTGTCTCTTTCCCGCGGATAAATCCAAATTGAATTCTTACGTCTTTGCCAACTCGCGTTATATTTCGCCCGCGACTCGCGCGTATTAAACCTCTCGCTACTGTGAGATACGAAATATAGTCGAAAATTAAGACAAGCTTTATCGCTTGAGACAAGCTTCCTCGCTTTGCTTAGTTCTCTTCGCAAAAAATTAAAAGCGGTATTTTAATGATCGGTCTCATTCTTTTTTATTTCTTTTCGAAAGACTTGGTCCCGAAGCTAAAAATTACTCGAATGTAATGTTTCCATCTTAGACTTTACGCTTCGTTCTAAGAAAGGGAAGCGAGATCCGCCGCAGCAAAAGGGTCAAAACTCTGAAAATTCGATAGTACTGATCGATGACAACTTCTCATTAACGGACGGAAAGATGTGATGAATCAGCGGCAAGATGGTGAAATAAACTTACATCTTTGCCAACTCGCGCAAATTAACCCTTTCGCTATTGTGAGTGACTATACTCATAGTCGCTAAAATGGAGTCGAAAATTATGACAAGCGTTATCGGTTCGCTTTGGTCTCTTCGAAAAGAATTGCAAGCGCTATTGAATTGATCGGTTTCATTTCTTCTTCGTTTCATTTTTGAAAGATTTGGTCCTGAATGTTGAAGATTGCGCGCTGTTTTCACCTTTGATTCTCGCTTCGTTCTATGAGAAAGGGGTAAAACTAGAATCCGATAACGCTGGTCGACGACAAGTTCTCGCTAAAGTTCTGACGAATCCGCGGGAAGATGTTGGGATAAACGGCGAGGGTAGAGGCCGAAGGAGACATCGGGAGAGATAGAGAGAGCGTTACGCTGCGGCTGGGTGACCGCGTGGCTGCTTGCCAACCCACATACATCATACCGTGACATAATCATCCTATATTCGCACCCCACTCATTCGACTTCCCAAGCTCCCCCGGGCCCTCCTACTGCTGCATTACGCTCTGCAGATAGTCTCATCCGTAGTATTACGTGGCGCTATCATAGCTGCGACGCAACGCTTGTGTTAAACGACATCCTACTTCCGTCCATGGCTAAGCAAACGTCGCATTGTGCCAGCTCTGCACGCGAACCGTGAAACACCCACGCTGTCGACCAGGGGTTGCGATCATCCGCACGCGTGTAATTAGAAACTTGCCAGGAATATGCTTATACTTTCGCGGCTATAGCTCTTTCGCTTTGGCCCTTTGACAGACGCATCTTCCGTGTCCAACCGAACCGGAATACGCTCGTTGCGTCTCGCTCTTCCACATATCCGTAATTCCCGTATAGCCATGGCCAGGATGCCACGAGGTCGTCGAGTTGCAAATTCGAAACCACAAACTTCAAACCAATGATATTTCGTTTTTCTCGTGATCTACTGCGTCTCGTATTTCTATTTGTAGAGACTATCTTAATATGAATCCTCGACTGATTTTCGATCGTGAAATTCGGAGTAATGTCGCTCGGGGTTGATTTTTGGAAATTTGGTGGAGAATGAAGGTGTAATTATAATATCGGTGTAATCGGAGAACGACTTTTCGTTCTTTTTGTTCATAGTCTCTCGAATCGTTTAAAAACTATCTCCGAATACGACACGATCGAATCTTCGTGACTGATTTTCGACCGTGAAATTCGAAGTAACGGAAATTTATTGTAATTGGAGTATAATTAAACACTGGTAACGGATATTCTAGGGTACTTTTACGGGGTGGAACGATAAAATTTCGCGAAATAACAGACGGAGCTAGGCGAGAGTTCTCTCCCGGAGCATTATGCACCGCTATCGTTCCTCTGATGCAACGTTCGTACTAAACGAGCTGCCTTTACGTTCTACTTCCGCGCATGGTATTCTGATATCAGGTTACGCCCACGCCGGCCGAGGCGAAACTCCGACGGACGTTAGTCGAAGGTGGGAATTGTTGCTGAAAAATCCTGTCATCCTGTTGCATAAACGGGCCCGTAATAGCGTCGATATTTAAATTTCCCTTCCGCAGAAACGGGAGAATAATCGCGATCTGCGCTGCTATTTGTCAGCTGTAACGGGAGCGAACGTTGCGAACAAAAGGAAGGTGGATCGTGATCAATGTTTCGCGGCTGCATAAACATTTCGCTCGAAGCACCGCGAGCCACGCTAAGCAGTCGATATTCGTCGAATCTATTAATCGCCAGGGCAATTTTTCGGGAAGATGACGAATCGCCGGGGTCCGAGGCAGCTGGTTCCAAGGGCATGCTCGAGTCTGGCTGAATTTGTCATCGATACCGAGATTTATGCGGCGGACGAACGTCTCGGGAGGACGAGGCTTTCCAGTCGACGGCCTTTCTGTTTTATTCATCGCCTTCGTCTGTAGCTTAAGCCGTAATTTCGCGACATCTCGCACGTGCTCGGCGCAGTTAGCCCCAGCAACCCCGTTAATCGCCAAGAGCTGCTTTGTTTAAGCACCAAGTGTGTCCTCTTGTTTGCTAAATTCTCCCATAATGACTGGGAAGAACTTTATCTCCGGACATTAAGACTCTGAAGAAGCTTAGCGCTAGTGCGAGGAAATCTCGAAAAATCCGCGGAAACTCCCGGCCCTGGCCGCAAACTTTCTCCCTCTTAGACTCGGTTCATATTTTTCTCCGGCAAATCCCGATCAATCCGATTTACCTAATCGCTGATCGCACTTGTGCATAGTAACCGATACGTGGGAGACCTCGTAAACGATTCCTGATTATTAGAAATTATAATTTATAATTAATAATTCTTCTTCAAAGGTCAAAACACTTTTCGCTCTGTTTCAATTCGTGTATCGTTATATATTTTCCGTCAGCAAATCCCGATCAATCTGATATAATCGTAAATCGTAAACGTTTTCCTCCTATTCGAAATTATAATTTACAATGAATGATTCTCTCTTTACAGTGAAGTCACTTTTGCGTCGCATTCTCTTCTCTCTGTTTCACTACGTACGTTATCATATATTTTCCTTCCGATTTAATCGCAGATGCGAACGCGTTAAACCAATTACGCTTGCCATTTCTTCGGAATCGCAGTAACACCTACCTTGCTCCGCCCGTTTAACGACGCAAACTTTCGATATCCAAGCGATAGCGCTCGGAACGGTATTTACATAGTATTTCACGCGGAACCCGGCGAAATGACTCGTGTGTCCGCGCTCGATAATCGTCCTTAGCATCGCGCGTATCGTGGTAATCGGGCGTAAACGACTCGCTGCCATTAAAGTTTCAACTATTTACCAACTCGGAACGCGACGCGTTATCCGAATTCCGCGAGTCGCGTGCAGCCCGTTTAAATATTAAATGCGCTAGTCGCGCGGAGGAAATACGTTTAATTGACCGGCGTGCGCTGTCCGCGAGTTTCTTGGCCGCGTAACGAACGGGCGAGTCGGCGATTTACAGCGAATTCGCCGGGACGCGAGACTTTTGCACACTCGATACCGCCTGATGAGATAAGTGTTTCGTATAAAATCCGGTTTACCGAGGCACGCGGTTTTGAAAGGGAACGGGGAGGCCCGAAAGCGTATTTAATAGCGCGAAAGCGTAAGCAATAAAACTACCGGTGCGTGGTGAAACGAAATACGATATCGGCGTGCTGGTACTTTCGAGGAGCTTAATACGAATTTATTAGTTGTCCCGAGCCTGCGTTACGCGATCTTACCTCGTCGCTTTTCGACGGACAATGCGCCTCGAACGATAGGCGTCGCCGTTAGCCTCACGCGATTCGTTTACACCGACGGATTGGTACCTTGAATGGCACAAAGCTGGTGCCCAATGAGCGAATTAAACGGATAGTTACCGGTTATTCTCCACCGGTGAAGTGTCAGTGTCAAGTGCCTTAAAGGAAGGATTCTATCGCGATTTTCGATTCATCGTTGCTTCCCGGATAGAGGTAAGCATTTCCAATTTGGAAATGTAATCGTCCGAACATTGCGTGTTTATAACCGTGGACGATCGTCCGCTTGTCTCGATTAAAATTCCTCGCGCAGCGAAGCTAACGTGAAATACGCGAGAGTTTTTTAATCTTCGAAATTGCGAAACGGAGAAAGAAACGTGTCTTCGTCAGATTTCGACGAGGTTTGCCGTCAGAGCTGATTGAAATGAAAGAGAGAGAGGATGCGAAAGAAACGAGCCGTAACGGGTAATGCCGCGAGTTTTAATTGTCACGAGCGATCGCGGCGAAAGTTATCCCAGGCCGAGGAGTATTAAATCAAAATTATCGGTCCGGATTTCTTACCGGCCCGTCCGATGAAAGGGCACTCGCGATTCGTTGTGCGGTTAACAAGTCGGCCCTCGCCGTGTATCCTCTTCCTCGCAGCATCCGCACAGTCCGCTAACGAATCTCGCAATTATTTCTCCCTTTTTCCCGCGCGCGTAATTGTACAGTGAAATATCGGGTGCTTATTGCTCGCGATGCAATCGCGATCCGTGTAATTAACAAGGTTACGAAACGGTACGATTTAAAGGAGGTTCTGTTTACACGCGCCTTGGATAAATTCTCGTTCTTAATTCTATAGATAATTCTATAAAGAATTCTACGCAGAGAGTTGAACGTATCGGAGAGTGTAATACGTCAGAGAAGAAAGAAATCGATGGATCTGATTTATTTTCTGGAATCATGCGTCTCAAAGAATTTCTATTCTAGGAATTAACCGGGAGCGATATTTCTATTCTGTTCGTAGAGTTCTGATCAAGATGATACCGAATGATAGTGTCGATTTTTGAATTATTTCTTCTGTTTATCGAATCGCAAAATATCGAAATATTTTGGTGACAAAGATGAATTCGGAAAATTATTTTCTCGGTTGTATGTAAGAGTTTCTTTCCGAACAAGACCGTGTGAATTTTTGCGAATTGATTGAATTTATCGAATGACAAGTATATCGAGANTATGTAAGAGTTTCTTTCCGAACAAAGAACCTTTTTTCGGAACGACCGCGTTCGTGTTGATTTCGTAGAGAAATCTCGTTGGAGCTGGTCGCGGAAGAAACGAAGGAGGAATTAATGACTCTGGCCCGAGTCGAGGGATTTCGTTGGCTGGAATTGAAATCTCGCCGAGAAATCGCATTTTCTCGTTAAAACTTCGCGACTGTTCTCGATAATTGCTCGGTGCGACATCAAAGACTCGACAAGAGTGTTTGCGCTGGCTAATTGATCGGCGACGTTAAGCAAGCATTGAGCAAAGCGTGTACAGGGCGGATAGAGGAAAGTTATCGACTGGTCGAGATGGTACCGAGGTAACAGACGAATATTTTTAATACCAATTCTGCTAATAAAAACCTCTGTTTTTGAATCGTATCTTTTCGCGGATGGCGCTGCCGGACAGCCGGGAAAGTTTGAAATTCATCTCACCGTCAGAGGTATTCTAAACGCCATTTTTTAGTCAGTTTACTAATATTTTGTATTCCTTTCTACGGTGATAGAATGGAATAGGGGTTAAAAGCTCAAAAGCATCTTGTCTCCAAAGATTTGTTTCGTATCTACTCTCGATTACTCGAGTGTGTCTTAAGGCCCAAAAATTAGCTATATTTCAAAGACAGAACCTGAGAAAAAGTATCGTTTGATTAATATAAAGTTTTGCGACTCGTTTCGACGTATTCCGAGCTAAGTAGAATCGCGATCCATTGCCGATGAGGCCCCTTGAACGGGGATCATCGAGGAAATCCGTTCTTCGGTTATTCTCTCACAGAGCGCGGAGTACAAACAGAGATTTTTCCTTTTTGAATATAGCACGTCGACTACCGCGTGGAATGTCTTCTGGAACTGCACGATAATCCGTTTATGCGAAACACAAATGGAGTTTCATTGTCGGTAAACGTACTTACGATCATCTAGAGGCATGAGACTACTCGATTGCATTGTTACTTAACATGGGAAGCAGGCACAATGAGATTGAACGGGCGATAGCGAAGCTCTGGCTACGTTCAAACTGATTATTTAGCATTTGTTTAATGACAGCAAATTATTGCAATTTCCCTGTCTATCAGTCTTGCGTGTACAAGCGTCTAAAGAGGGTACTCGCGTTAGAAAGTCAGCTTTCAGCTACTTGGAAATTTCCTAGACTTTGCGAATTCCTAGTTTAGCCTCTCCTTAACACGTAAGTGTCTTCTGTATCCGTAATAAATAGAATTACTTGACTTATTCCCGAAAACTTCGATTCAATTTCCGCTCGAAAATTATCCTTATCACCCCGAGAAAATACTTAGCATTGCGACACACTTCTTTAACCACGAAGGACTTTTAACCCGCGATAGTTTTAAAATGGCGAATCGTTAACCTCCGTCCACTTCGAAACCTGCGAGCCGTGAAATTTTCAAACGCACGATCGTATCTGAAACTAGCCTGCGTAATAGTTGCAAGTGCAGATAACGAACACGTTCGAGGAAAAGCTTGGAAGAAACGTGTAGCAAGTCGGCGAAATGGATTTCAGATTTATCTGTTCAACTAGATGATTTCGCACGCGAAGTTAGAGCCGCGAAAGGTGATACTATCGCGCCATTTTCCACTAATCGCGCGTGCGCGGTTTACTCGGGGGAATGGAACGGATCGATGGATAATCGGTGGTTGGATCACGCGGAATTTTTGGACGTTTGGCACGTCCCGCGTCTATAGACTATCCTTGATGCGTGCACAAACGATCGCAACGGTTAATTGGCGTCGCGTTTAGAGACGCGGCGCAGCCGGGGACAATTATAAATAGATTAGCAATCCCGTCCGTAATCAGTGCTAATGTCACTCGCCGATTCTCATTTGTCTCTATGACTGCGGACGAAATTGCCGGTTACATGGCTTATGGAAAACTGCGACGTACCCGGTCCCATTGGCCAGCCGTGGACCCGAACCTAATGTTTCTCATCCGTCTGTTTAATCGCGTCTTCGATGGCCTGGTGTCTAGACACGCGTAGCGATTTCATCCCTTCTCACCGGTTTCCATAATTACTCTAAACCGATTCCGAACAATCGACTATTCGTGGATTGCGCGAATCGTGAGAGAAATTCGAAAAATCGGTGATTGTGCACCGGTAGTCGTGGAAAAATGACATTTGTTGATTTAAACAAAGCGTAATAAAAAATTTATCAGACTTATCATGGATTCGAACCTTCAGAACTTCTCTGTGCTCCGCTCTAGACACAAACGTTAGATTAGAATTGGGCGTTTAGGTTGCGTACCTTTTTGACATTCTCTCATAAGTCGATAAATCTCATATATTATTTATCTTTTTCTGTTTAAAATTATACGTCGAATAAATTTTTAAATATTACGAAAAAACATAGTCGTCCTTTCATTGCAACAGAACCATAATTTACGATACCCGTTCAACACCTTATGTTTGTAAAATTGCGAGAAAAAATGTAATTCCGCAGAATGAACTTATAAAATGATCTAATAATTTCTTAGAGTCGCGTGCGAATAATCGAGACACTCGTCAGAGGACCAGGATCCAGAGGATCGAATTACCTCAGGATCGCGCGTTTTTGATACCGGGACACGATAACGAGGACGATCGGGGAACGATCGGTGATTAGAGTCCGGCTAATGGACTGTGAGCCGGGAATTACGAGTTTCTGGTACTGCCCGCGCGATATCGCGTTTATACGCGTTTTCATTGCGCATAAAGATCGCGGAACATGGAAACTCGTCGGTTCGCGGCGCAGTTACCATCCCACGTGATTCGCAAGTCGAGCGAGACAGGCGCGTTGAAAAGCTGCGGGAAAAACTGGGCCTACATCGGCGCAGGGGCCCTATAGCTCACCGCGATCGACGTTTACCCGGCTCCTTATCTCCTACCAGACGCAGTCCGTTCTTTTTAACGAGCTTTGTTAATCCTGTCCGCGTCTTATCGCTGTCGTTTCTCACCGTTTCGAAAATCGTCTCGAAAACCCCCGATCGCGAATATTAATCGCGTCAACCGGCAATTTTTCTCCAAGCTTATCTTGACTGATATTTCGTAATTTGACGCGCGACTTCCGGTAAAAGATTCGAAATCGATCGAACGATCGGATAATCGTTCGTTTATTCTTCGATCGAGTTGAAGACGAAGGAACACACTCTTACAAGTTGCGAGGGACGCGTTTCGAGGAGATTTTTTTGCGAACCAAGCAAAAAATTAAACCTTTCGTCACCGAACCTTTCAGTACTCTGTTTCGTTTAATTTTTGACGTACGATTTCATTCTTCGGTCTTTCTTTTTCGAGTAGAATAGGGAGTAGCGTCGGGTATGGCGCGTAAGAACTCACCCCTTACAAGAGGAGATGTTTTTGCGAATCAAGCACGGAATTAAACCTTTCGTCACCGAACCTTTCATCACCGATCCTTTCGTTACCGAACCTTCCGACACTTTATTTCGTTTAATCACTTACGTACGATTTCTTTCCTCTTTCTTTCTTTCTTCTTTCTTTCTTTCTTCTTTCCTTCTTCTTTCTTCGGGAAACTCGAAACAACGTCGGCCACGGCGCGTAAAGCAATGGCTGCCGTAAAAATTCCGAAAGACTCGGAACGCGTGTGTCGTACTTACGCGAAGGCAAGTACTCACGTGCCGTAGGTAATTGCGGGTTTTTACCGAGCCTGGGGGTTCGCAAATCTGTCGAGTCGTGGAGGTAAGTGGTTGCTCCTCTGCTTTGTCCTCCGGTTGGCCAAGGTATTCCTCAACGGCGGAGTTAAAAGGTCGTGGAAGAAGCCGTGCTCCGTCGGTGTCCGGCTAGGAAGGTACGCGTGGCCACGCGTAACTCACCCGATCCTCCACGGCGATAAGATAAAAGCTAAATAGTCGGCTAATTAAAGAGGCCTGGTCGGCTACCGGAGCCACCCTGGTGCCCCGACGGAAGCGGGAAACGGAGAAAAACGGAAACCGGCCGTTGCGTAGTTGCAGGCGTGCGTGCAGGTTCGCCGGTATTTCGTTATTAAAAGCTCGGCTACGAAATTCTTGCCGTTCGCTTTAACTATTAGGATCATCGTGCGCGGCTGAATGGGAATCCGATTCTAATTAAATTTTATTGCCCGAGCCGTTGAATGAGAGATAAATTTTATGAATTCCTCGCAGCCTGGCGAAGCAGAGGGATCAAAGGCCTTTATCTTCCCGCGAGATCTGCTCTCTGATTTATCCCGCGGCCGTGTTTCGCGTTCGTTCGTTATAACGGATTCGGAATCGGCGCAATAAATTATGTAACGGAAGGGCGGCGCGACAGGGCTAAATAAAGGGGTGGCCGGAGTTGCTCTGCGTTTCAAAGGGGAGATTTTATTGGAAACCCCGGGGATGCTCGTTAAATTTATTATCATTATTGTTATTGCCGTTGTTATTATCGTCGTTACGCTGACCCAAATTTTCCCCGCTAGGAATAAAATATGATATTAAATCGCGCGATTTCTTTTTTTTCCCCTCTTTTTCTTCCCTTTTATTTTTCCCCGCGTCGGGTATGCAAACTCATTTCGCAATCGCAATTAACGTTTGCCGGACGAGTCATGAATTTTAAATTACCGGGCTATCGAGTTTTTCTATAACAACCGGTATTACTGATGAAAATTCAACGGAAACACGATGAACCTCGTTCCTCTTCACCCAAACGCCGGTCCAACCAACGAGATCTCGCGACGACAGCGCCAAGAGGACAATCCGGGGCTAATAATAACGAATCTGCGTCGAATCAAAGAGTTTGCGTTAGAATTTCGTAGACGCGGTTCAAAAAGAGCAACGAGATCCCAACCTGCGTAGGTTGCACCCTTTGCGAACCGCAGTCCAAGTATTTTATTAACTAATCCATATTTGTAAGGTGTACGTCTGAATAGCGCGAAGGTATACTACTCGTACGATTTTCAAAACTGTTCAAATTCATAACCAACGATCGTCTGCATCCATTTTCGATGAGAGGAACTAATTAAGCCGTCCTCCTGATTAAATTTTCGTGCAACATCCTGTAAATCGATCAACAAACGTTTGTTCGTAGTAAAAAATGGTATATACTATTTTCCCACGAAATACTCGCACATTTCATGCGCAAAGGGATAATCGGGTCTAATGAGCGACGAATCCGAGTTGAGAAAAAGATAGGTTAGGAGAACGGCGCGCGGACAGGCCAGAACCGGTTGCGGACGAGTCGACGCAGGCTGAGAACCATTTCAGCCGGATTATGATGAGTTCGGACATTTTTCGGTGTGGGTCATGACAACTCGAGACAAGTTGACACGGATCGAGAAGATAACTTCAACGCCTTTGTTCCCTCGTCGTGCTCGATAACGTTCCCTTCCCGGCCGGTTCTTGCTACCTCGTCGAACATCATCGATAAAATCCGAGGATCTCTCGACCAGCGGGACAGGGCGTCGAGGAGGCAACGGCGTCGCGTTTAATGCGTCCGCGAATTTTACCCGAGCGAACGTGATCAATTACCAGCGTTTCCAACCGGCGCAGAGCAAATCGTATCTCGATATACCCCGAAATGTGTGCGTAGATGGATATATATGGGAGTATTATAGGCATGGAGACGGTTCGAGTCACCGTTCTCACCCTCGTAGTCAAATAGGTTCAAATTTAAAGGAGATTCGAGAGCATAAACCCTCTGATTGCTCTGTATACCACGTTTAGTCCTTCTAATAGTCTTGGGCCTGCTGGTAGGGCCCGATGAGTTCGGCAAGTCTTCCAGAACAAAGTCCCTTCTTTATCATTTCATCCTTTCCAATACCATCGCAACTCTGAAGATACATGGGTCTACTGAATGTCAATAACAGTGGTGTAGGGCCCCTATAAGTGTAAAGAGAACCTCTTCACTCCAAATTTATATCAAACGGTCTAACTCGTAAGATAAATTAGTTACTCAGGAGTCAATTTTGACAAGACACAAACGATTCAACTATATTGCACCGTTGTCCACCAAATCCTACACGCTTCATGCAGATTTCATTGGTAACCAATCTTTAGTTACTCAACATTTCCCGAAGCACACCCCTTCCTTGTATAACTGAAATCTAAGTAACAACATTTCGTGCAGTTGAACTCTGGTGTTATTCTTTTGGAGCAGTGTTCTAAGTAAGTATTTAATTATCCTTCCTAGGTAACACTCGAGAATTGGTAGTTTAAAGTGCGTTGATTGTCCCGTGACAATGGCGGCGCTAGCGAGACTAGTAGGCAACGCTTAATCACCGGGCAAACGGGAGAATAAATCGAGCCTATTGAATATATACGCGCGGCAGATTTTAATGAATCCGTTAATGAAGGGTGATCAATATTGCAAAGCGAAATGGGGTCCGAGCGGGGTAATTTTTATCATTGAAATTCGTTTCGTTGCTCAACGCGATAGCCGCGAATGTGTGACTAATGACCGTCGAACACAACTAACGAGCTTCGACGTTTTCATTATCAAAGAGCTTTACTGCTTCACCCCTAATTAATCGCGCCGAAAGATTAATGCCCCTTCCCGTGAAAATCGTTCGTTCGCACTTGTTATTTCAATTAGCCGACGTTGGAAAGTACGCCGCGGGCGGCGAGCCTGCCCGATATTTCACAGCCGAATAACAATCTCCAAGGATCGTACTGCACCGGCCAGTAGGCCCCGACGCGTCGTTTAATACCCCGAGCGATACGTTTCGATATCTCCAGCGTGACCGCGCACTGGGGCCCGATCTACCGTGACTACGCGCGCTCCGATCAATCGCACTCCGAACGGGCCAGAGTCGAGCGCAGGGCCCCGCTGAAAAGCGACGGAGGAACGGGACGGTTAAAATTTGGAATCGATCGGACCCTACTCGCGGGAAAGGCCACGCAGAAGAGACGAGACCGACCAAAATTCGAAATCGATCGAGTTCAATCTCCCGTGATTACGTGCGCTTGAATCAATCGCTCTCCGGGCCCAACTCGAACGTAGAACTTCGTTACAAAGCAACAGAGAAAAGGGTCGATCAGAATTCGGAATCGTTCGGATCCAATTCGCGCGTAGGTCCCCGCGAAAAAGAAAAGACCGATCAAAATTCGGAATTTATCGGGCCCAATCCTACTGTGACTTCACACGCTTGGATCAATTACTCTCCGGGCCCAACTCACGCGTGGAACTTCGTTAAAAAGCAACGGCGAAAAGGGCCGGCCAAAATTCGGAATCGATCGGTCCCGATAATTCTATCTAGGGTCCACTCTTCGCTGGGAGGTCCCCTTATCCTCGGCATTCCAGTGATATCAACCGGACCCGATCCGAGATACCCAGTCACTGGCCAGGTTTATCTCCGGTTTGTGGCCTCGTAGATTTCAGGAACGACTGTTGCCGTCGGGTGACCCCGCTCCTCCCCGATCCCGGGGCCTGTCCAGGCTGTCGTGTCGTTGGAACGTAGGTATAAGTCCGAGTCGTCGGGATATAGCCGGTGCTGCGGGCTACATTCCCGGGCAGCGCTTCAAATCTGCCCATTGGCGACGAGGCCGGACAGGTAGCTGTTAGCTTATGTAGATTAAATTGTTTCGAAGAAGCTCCGCTGCTGTTTATTCATCGCGGAACGACGTTGCTCGAGATAAACGGAACGATTCCAGCACCGTATCCTTACCCCTTGACTCCGCCGGGCCCCGGAGAGGCCCGGGACCGGTACGGTGTCACGCCTTGTGTACACGCGTTTTCCTTTTTCTCTCGCCGCCCGCAGAGGTGTGCGGATATTGGTCCGAACAGGTTAACGTTTAATCAACCGGCTGTTCTTCGTCGTTTTGCGGCCTGCCCGACGGGTCGCGACTCCGTCGCACAGAGTAAATTAGATCGATCTCGGATCATCGCTCTTCTCACGTAAACGAGAAGCGTACGAGCGTGTGCGAGCCTTGTTGGGTCACCGTTTCGCCATTTAACAGCAGAGAGACTCGAATGCAGGTCTGCGAATCCGGTGCGAAAGCGGAAATTTGTCCTGACGAAAGTTGAGATAGGTATCGTATACTATCGAGTTATATTAAATTGTTTCAGTAAATATACAGTTAACGCGATCCCGGAAATTTTAAAAGTGAAATATCATTTTAATCATTTGAATTATTTTCATCCCTCTGACGGTTCTAGTGTCAAGAAAAAGTCATCGAAAGCGACTTAATTTTCCATGAATCGTTGCAGATCACTGGGACATAGTAATCGAGAATTATGGACTCGAGCTGAAAGCTGACTCTATTCTTAGTACTAAAAATCCTCGTGAAGATTTTTAAACGAAAGATTACGAGAACAATCGGAATGTTCGAACAACTCGGAGTCCAGGAATAAAATTCGCGGAGTTAGGAGTAAGGATCAGTCCGTTTTGCGAGTTCGCGTGGCTATTTTTCGCGAAATTGCAGATCCCGCGAAGGAACTTCCTCTCAACGAGAACTATCGTCCCCTTCTCGCGATATTTTTTAACGATGAAGCAAGTTTGAACAACTATGCCACAGTCTTGCCTAAAGAAAATCTCCGTATGCTTGACTTCTGACTTCATTCGCGTTGCCAAAGAAACTTAAAATTCAGTGCTCGCCGGGAAAGTTGGAGGCAAATGCGAAGGAGAAAAGTTGGGATATTTCGCAGATTCGTCAAGGTTAAAAATTTTCCCGAATTTTCCTCGTTTAAACCCGCGTCACACCTGCTAATTTAACATTGTACAAATTTACGTGAAATTTTTAATTCTTTAATAACGATATCAAGGTCGTATATATTCTTATTCCAAATGCTGGATTTTTTCTGAATTGTAAGATAAAACTAGATCGGTGTAATTTTCCAAAAGTGTAGTTATCATAAACGGGAATTTCGCGATTATTTCTCCTCTGTACAATTTCATTCCACCTCCTCCCTAGTTCTCGTACATTCGTTAAGCAGATTTTCATTCCGCGCACATAAATGCGTGTTTAATCACACGTTTGTTATACCTTCGCCCTTAAATATTTCAAACTCATCAAGGTACCAGCTATTATACATACTCTTAGCCTTTGCTCGCGGAGCGTTAAATCGTTCCGCGTTGTTCTATAATACAAGACTTAACCGAGTCGTTGTTCTTCGTTTTCATCCAGTCTCTGGATAAAAATTTCATCGGACATAATTCCGAATGAAATCCCGTTACTAAATGGCAATTCGTGTAGAATCACAAGCAGATGATACATAATCACACAAAAGCAGACATATATTTAACTTAATTAACTATTCATCGTTCGAATTCTGTAACGAAAGGAGTACATTTAGATCTTTTACTGTCGAATACTAAATATAAGTGTAAACGAGACTCGCAAATTATTCCTCTAGCAATTTTATTCCAAATCCATGAACAAGTAGATGACATCTTCCAAACGAACAGATATAAAATTACAACGAGTAAAACATTTCTTTTTCCAATTTTTAGAGTCATTAATATCGCGAGTTACAAGACTCTAAGAAGAGAAATAGCGTAAGAATCAATAGTAAAAGTCGTAATAACAACTGTAAGTAGTCAAAGTGTAGCTAGTGTAAGATTGAGACCTGCGTTTTAAATGAAAGAAATTGGTTTTCGCTATGAAAGGTATTACTTCTTAATAAACCAGTAGATCTATATCTAATCCATGTCTAATTCATTTTAGTATGTAAATTGAAAATTATAATCGTGCTTCTGATATACTTCACTATCGATACATTCAAACGACGATCCTCAGCTGCTCAACTCCTCCACTTGAAATCAATTTAGAGTAATCCTAAAAGATCGTCGTATAACGCTATCGTTATTACGTAATATTATTATATTATAAATTTAGAATAGACTGATGATTATCGACGACGAGAAGATCGGTCGTGGGATGTCGATCCTTCTCGAGCCGAAGGCGAGACAGTCGAACAGAGAACTTTGTAAAGAAAAGTCTACTACTTTCACCCGCATACTTAAACTACATCCTCCGCTTCGATAACGGATCCGGAGTCATTAAGGAATTGGAAAAAGACAGGGCAGACTGTGGCCTATAAAAAGACATTGTAAAGACACAGAGAGACCACCGAAGAAACGATAGAATTTTACAGCTCGGCGTATTTCATCGTCAATTACTCGCGGTTACACTTGTCCGCGGCAAAGCTCGGTAGCCCGACGCGGACGCGAGCGTCGGAGAACGGTCGTCGTCTTGCCGGAGAAAGCACGGAGCAAAGAGGACGATTAAAGTATCGTAAAAAAGTTTTTACGCGTTGGCGAAATTACTGCTGGGTGGTAAGCGCGGGTCTCTGGCATTGTTCGAACAGAAAAGGGTGAGACGGCGCTGGTACTCGCGTTTTGGCCACGAGTCCGAAAGGTCCTCTCTCGGCCCTCTACGCTCGTTGCTAATTCACCGTTAGCCACGCCAGACCATGGCAAAAATTCCCCGGTCTACTTACGCTGAGTATAAAACGCACAGAATGATTCGTACGCGCGTGTACCGCGCGGCCTAACAACTCTGCGCTCCGAAGAAAACGATGAACGAGCGTGTGCACGTGCGTATGATGCCACCACATGGTGAAACCTGGTAATTGGTAGCGTTTTCGAAAAAAAATTAACTTTGGCAAACGATGCCGAGCTGAGAGATACGCGGCACAGTTGAAATATTAGTCGTAAGATAGCTGTAAGTTACTTATATGTTAGCTATGAGCTAGTTATTATATTGTTAATAATTGGATAGAAGTTAATTATAGTTTATATACAAGCTAGTACTAAATTATTAATAAATTAATAATAATTTAGTATTAAGTTCGAAGTAAGTTAGTATTAAGTAAGCAATATTTTTTAAATTAATGTCTCTGGCAGCAATATGTGAATTCAAAGTAGTTGAGGTAAGTAAATAAAGTACGTAAGGTATCGGTAAAGAAAGATAAGAAAGCACAGAAAGGGGTGCGGTGTTGTTGGGGTGGCCATCCCCAACCTCACTTCGGATCCACCCCCACTCCTCTCCTCCCGCCCACGAAATNAGTTCAAGTAATAGCCGGTAATTTATTGATTTTTCCACTTTTATTATAAATTTACGTTGTGAACAGTTTGTTATTAACAATCGGTGTAATAATTTATAAGCTTTTTATGTTTTTTCCTTACCTTCTTTTCTATGCTTACCTCATTCTTTTTTTTACTTATCTATTCTTCCTTGCTCTCCTTGACTCTTTTTAATTAACATACAACTTTGATAAATATTTCCCACTCTCTATTTTCATAGTTCGATGGGAACGCAGAAAATTCACAAGAGATGAGAAATACATTAAATTTTGTGCGTAGCTCTTAGCTTGTAATCAATTACCAGGTCTCACCACGTGGAGGTGGCTACGCATCGAGACCCTACGCATGCGCCCTAACACAAGAAAGTCTAAGGATCTATCTTACAACTACTTAGGTCTACTTACGTCTAAACGCATCTATCTTACGTGAATCAATGATGTCTGACAGAACTTACAAAGTCAAAAAGTACGTCAAAATACATTTATTTCCTATGTATATTTGGCTACAAGTGAAAACGTTCGACGATTCATCTCCGTCATGAATCTCAAAAAATCGTTCATTCTTTAACAACGACAAAACACTTCGCTTTAATCCAAAATCGCGTATTTTCCGTGATAGCAAATTCACAAGAGTCACGCGATGGATATTACAAATCAGATAAAGGATTAAAATTCGTCGTACAGTGTATTCGATCGAACAGTCGAGTACTTACGCGATTCATGCAAGTACACGAGCGCGCAGCATCTGATTGATGGAAAGACACGCTCGATCCACGAACACCGTGGAACGGGTATTATCGAGAAAAGGAATTTTTAGTACCCGCCATCGCCAGGTGTATCGGGAAAGAAACGAGACTCGATGAATTCACGCGTATTATTCCCTAACCTAAAACTTGCATTGTCACTGGACATTAGAAAGGAAGCTAAACATTTCTCCAGTCGCATTCGCGACGTGTACACGCGTCGCTTTTTCCTACCATCCATACACGTTTCCTACGGCTCTCTTGATTTCCATTGTTAATAACCATCGGCTGATAAAACCATAATTTATAAACTCGTTAAAATCCGTACGCGTCATTTGCCACAAGATGGTTTGTTAGCGGTAACATTAGTATTGCGCGATCATCTTCCTCATTGCCTCATAACACTCGGTTTACAAGGCATCCACGAGACGACAGAAGGCGAAGGAAAAGAAGGCTGCAACACGCTCCTAACCTCTCGTAACGAACCGTGTCTCTACCGTCGAGAGAAATTTTACACGCGAATTTATACATCTCCTCTTACCGCTAACTTTTCCCGACATTTGCGCCGAACGCTGTGGATATCTCGTGTCGTTAACCGCCAGTTGAAAAGCGATCGGACTGCTGAAAGCGATTCGCGAATGTCAAACAACCTGTACACGCGAAACACGTTACGCGCCAGCTGCTTATGTTCCCAGCCAGTCGTTAGTCTCTTGCGGCGCTGGCGTCGGCGTCTGCCATCGACGACAGCTCCCTCTCCCTCGTACAGCTATTCAACGGTTGAATCTTTTATCGCGACGAATGCACGTCGATTAGACGAGTTTCCCTTCGAGACGGTCTTTTTCTCATCGTTTTTCTTGGGCTTGATTGGCCACGTTTATAATGCACGAATTTTTCTCAATGCCACGATGTAACTACTCTCCCTTGTCACGGATTAGATCTATGGAGTTCTCCCCCATGAAGTTTGGTAGTCCTTAGTGGTGTCAGGTATACATCCTTCTCTGTGTTGATGTTTTGTGAGGGGTCACCCTTCCAATGAAGATTGAGTAATAGTTCTTGGTAGCTAGGTATCCTCGGTGTTGTGCTGTAATGAGACTAAAGGGAAAGGAAGGGCAGAATTGCGTTTCATCTTGGGCCTGCTAGTGGACTATATCAGTATGGCTACCACTATCTGGCCCTGCCTCAGACGACGATAATACTATTGGAAGGATTAAGCGTGTTATATATAGAAATCGGAGGGTTAAAGCACTTGCGAGAAAATCTCTCGTGTCTCCTTCGACTTGGAATCCATCTGGCGGCGAGGATAAGAACGGTAGCCACAGGAAAAAGGAGGGAGGGCCCAACCCGGTCTGGGCCTATGGACTCACCAGTAAAGGGGCTAACAACTACCACCTAACCTAGCTGGCCCTGTCTTAGATCAGGAGATACTACCCTCATACTAGAAGAATTATATGTGGTATATAAATAATCGGAAGGTTTAAAAAACCCCTAAGCGAAAAACCCTCGAACCACCTTCAACTTGGAATCCACCTAGCGGCAATGACGAGAACTATGGACCACTCTACACCGTAAAGGACGAAATGGAAAGGTTAGGATGCGTAAGTATTTCATCCTGGGCCTTTTAGTGGGCCCATAATTACGACTACCAGCCTTAGACGAGGATACTACTAATAGGACCACGTGTGGTGGATATAGTAATCGAAGGGTTTACGAAACACTTGCGGAAAATCCTCGAACTTCCTTTAACTTGGAATCCATCTAGCGGAGAGGGTGAGAACTATGACAGCTACAGATCAAATGCAGACAGAATTACCGACGCGGAGTATCGAAAAATTTAATCGGTCAGCGATTTTATTCGGCGAAGCGATTTACGGTTAATCTCTCTCTTCTTTTCCATTTTCTGCCCGTTCGTCTCGCTCTCTTTCTTCTCCTCTTTCCTTTTTTTTCTCCTCTCTCTCCTCTTTTTACCCGAGCTACGGCGTATTTGTTTTCTCCCGGCGAGTTCTCACGACGCTCTCTTCGCGGTTTTCAATAGCGTTCGATGTGAAAGCGACTAAATACTCTCGGACCGATTCTTTCGAGACGTCCTCTCTTAACGCGTATCGAAGCTTAATAAAGTTCAATTCAGCCTCGTATAATTTCCGCGCATACTTTCACTTGTCAGCCGCGTTTGTTCCGCGGCAATTAAGTTTCCTGCACCGATTCCGACGGAATCACGCGGTTCGTCTTTAAACCAGGCCGGAACGAATCCCCAGTATCGAATATACTTTATTTCACGCTCATGTCCAATTCCGCGGGTAGTTTCGTCTAATTAACGAACAATTCCAGCGAACAAGGCCGTGCAAATAAAAAAAGTTTCTATCCGCTTTTGAATATTTCTCAACTCCCTTTGAATTTCGCTTGGTCCAGAGAAAGTTACAAATTTCGGACTCTCCGTTCGTATAATTATAAAATATAGACATTATCTATTATCGAAATTGAAATCTCGTCATTACATATATATAGGTCGTTCGGAATGTGATTACGCTTTTTTTTTCGCAACATGGGACCTAATTGTATTTTTTCACACCCAGCTTCACACTTCAGCTCCGTAAAAAAAGAAAAGAAAATACGAAATGACTTTCCGAGCAACCTAGTATATTACCAAATCCTCAAAGTAAAATATTTTCTCCTCAATTCCAAAAAATTAACCTTTTGCGGACAAGAAGCAAAGTTAAGGATAGATCAAGTATATAATAAATAATTAAAAATAACAAATCAAGGGAAATTTTATGAATTAAAAGACACGTACAATATCGATGGCAATGCTAAAATTATTTCTCGTTATATTTTAAGCAGCTTCAAATCTAAATTATCAAAAAATTTCCTCGTGTATTAAGACACTCGTCGTCAAAGGGTTAGAAGGACGACTAAAATCGGAGTGTGTGCAGTTTATCTCTCTACATCTTTCCTTTCATTTCACATTAACTTGTTTGAGAATTTTTACACTTTTTATTTTTAATTTGCGCGTGTCTTTCATCATCGTTCTGAACTCCAAAATAGAACTCCACTACGAGTCTATCCGCGGTCCGTCGAATAATCTCGACAAATTGGAACAGTTTTAGACTCAGATAGGGATGAAAATTCATTCGGATAATTCGATACGATTTTCCTCTCCAATCTGAGACGCTCACACGCGCGAATCATCCGAAGCGTTGAATTTTAATCGAACCGATGGTCGCCGTTTGTCTCCGCAGACTGTCGGCATTATGCCCGCAAGGAATGACGAATGAATCGAATGGGAGATGACACGCGAGGCGATAGCCGGGAATACCGGTTGATGTCTTCTTAAGCTGGGACTTACAATCGAGCGGCGCTGGGCCGGTTTCAATGGCGACGCGGCTAACGGAAATGGCATCTTTGTCCGGGGCCGGTGACTGATCGCGGAGAATACGGGGAACAGAGCCGGCCAAGTGGCCGGGGAGTCCGATGCGTTTATCATCTCGATTAATTAGACGCGTCGCGACGGCATGGTAAATCGTGGCGCGTCGTCAGCCGGCGAGCTTGCGGCCGGTTTGCACGGTAACGACGGAAATCTGACTTACCGATGAATTCGGTTTGTCGCGGCGCTTCTGCGGCGCGCATCGTCCCGACGCGGACAAAGCGTCGCGGAGAGCGAGAGAAGAGAGGAGCGGCGCATTGACGGTTGCGCCGGCGGTTTTGATTAAACGAGTGTTTTTGCGCGACGCAGTTTTCAAGGCAGCCGCGATTCAGGCCGGGCGTGAAAGAACGTGTTCATTTGGAGGACGGCGACAGGCGAATGCACGTTTCGGCGGGAAACGATTATCGCGTTGAAAACGACGGCGCGGAGTGAATCGACGCGGCGGACGCCGCCTGAGGAACAAGCGTCGTCGGCCGTCGTTGAATGGAGACATTGTCGAAAGTCGAGCTATTGAACCCCGCGCTGGCTATCTGTTCTCCATTCCGCAGGAAACTTCGCTCGCTCGTCTCACCGCGGCTCGTTATTCAAACGAACGGTAAAAACAATGCCGCGGCCGCGATACACCGCGCGCGATTTAACGCTCAGTTCATTAGTTCTAACAAACCTGCGCTTTCTATGCGCTTTGTCCCGCCTAAATTAATAGTCGTGTCAATAACGCTTTAAATACGTTATTTTCCCCGCTCTCCGGCATTGTGTCTTGTCCGTTTGTTGGTCGCCGCTTTAGAAATCCTTCGCGTCGGCTCTGTCGACTCTATTCGCGATATAACGCAGCGCCAGAGAGGAAATTTTATCCGTTTCGTCCAGTCGTTTGAAATATTTCGAATGGTATCAAGCGAAGTATCAAGCGCGCGTCGAGAAGTCGAAATTTCTCTAAGTCGAAGCGACGTTTCAAGACGTTGAAATTTTTTACTTTTCTCCTTGAGTCGTCCAAGTAGAGTCATTAAATATTTCTCATCGAAATACTCCAGTTTGCGAAAATTAAAAATTCAAAAGGATATTTTATCCGTTCCGTCCTGGCGTTTTTAATATTTCGAAAGGTATCAAGCGATGTATCAACAGCGTTTCGAGACGTCGAAATTTTCTACCTTTTTCGTTGAGTCGAAATATTCGAGTTTCGGAGAATTAAAGATTTAAGTTCAAGAATCGTTTATTATTATATTCAGCCTAAGAGTATACCTGGAGGATGTTTCAAAAAAAGAATCGACTCATCTGCGATCCACTGGGCGTGGGATTTCGGCATCTCACGATAACAGGTCGCGGGATAATTACGTAAATGACGTCTAACTGACACGATAATACGTTGTATTAGGGAGCCAAGATCTGTGTCTCAAATATCCAAGTCAGGGGATTGAGAATGTACCCAAGCTGGGTCTCCAGTCTCCAAGGGCAGGTGTCTCGGAACTCTACATTACACACGTCCGTAATTCGCAAACCCTAGATTTCAGGATGCTCGACTGACGCTCTATAATTACAACATTAACAATTTCTCAGACTCGGGCTAGAGGCTGGTCAAAGCAGAGCCGAATTGTAAACGATAGAGGACAGATAATTCCATATGCTATTATAATCGTTGCAGCTGGAAACCTTTTCCGTTTGAACCAAGGACTACGCGAGGTTTCTAAAAGCCTCGAAGTCTACGAAAATTCGACAGAAGTTTTGTGGGAAATTTGCTAACACGAGCGGAAGATTTTCTGTCGCAAAATTTTGAATCAAGGCTCCACGAAAGATAACGTCTACTTTACTAAGCGCGAGATTAATCTATCAATCTTTGCCGTTTCGCTATGAAAGCGTCGGTGACGATTGATATAAGACGTGGAGCGTCGGTGACGATTCGTAGAGGACCAGGATCGTCAATGACGATTGGTAGAGGACGCGGAGCTTCAGTAATGATTAATGTAGGACGCGGAGCGTCATTGACGATTACTAGAGGACGTAGAGCGTCGGTGACGATTGCTGGAGGACGCAGAGCGTCAGTGACGATTGCTGGAGGACGCAGAGTGTCAGTGACGATTGTTAGAGGACGCGGAGCGTCAATGGTGATTAATAGAGGACGCGGAGCGTCAGTGACGATTGGTAGAGTTCGCGGAGCATCAGTAATGATTGATAGAGGACGCAGAGCGTCAAGGACGATTGGTCCTTTGCTTCGAGAGCGTCAGGGACGATTGGTAGATTACGCAGAGCGTCATGGACGATCGGTAGAGAACGCGGAACGTCAGTGGCGATTGGTAGAGGACTCGGAGCGTCGGTACGCGCGAAAAGGACAGACGACGAAGATAACGAAAGATAAAGTAAAATACCCCCTTTACCCCCCGACCGAAACATCGGACTTCGAGCGAGCAACGCGTAGCGGATAGTTGTCTGCGGAAGGAGCGCTAACCAGGCGCGGGATTAATCGATCAACCTTTACCGTTTCGCTATGAAAGCGCGAGGGAAGATTGGTAGAGGACTCGGAGCGTCTGTCCGCGCGAAACAGGGTTCAATCGCCGGCGGAAAAGTCAGGTTCGATCGTAGCCGGTGAAACGTGCAAAGTTCAGCCGCGATAATATATCATAGCCGGTGCAGCTCGACGGGCGAGCGCGCGACGAGCTTTTACGCTTTCGCGCGATTTAAAGAGATATACCCATTGTGAATTATGCCTTGCTTCCCTGTACGATGACGAGCATCTCGTGTCCAGTATTTACGGCCATTGTCTTGGCTGCGGCCGCTCGGGGCTAGCGCCGCGACCGCATCGTGATCGTTATTCCAGGCGCGTGGGTCGTCTTCCTCCTCCTTCCCTCCCCCCTCCTCCACCCCGACCCCCTCTCCACGATGTTTTCGACTTCGCCTGTATGTACGTATTACTTAGATCAATGGTTCCCACGTGTTTCGATAAGGCGACCTCTCCGTCAGCTTTTTAACCCTCGCCTACCCTACGGGTCTCCTCCGATGATAAAAATTGATCCGAGGAGGAGGAGAGAAACGGGTCGAACGTGTGGGCAACCCCGTGGTCGATATTAAAACTAGCTAGATCTTGCAGCCTACGTTCCTCTTTCCTCCGTATCGCGAATTTTCTCTGCTCGACTATCTTCCCGGCGAACTCCGTGCCAATCTTTACAACTGTTTCGCGTGGGTTGCGGGAAAATAGGGTACGCCAGTGAGTCACCTTCCGGTATTTAATATCGGTGATTACGAGTCCCGTGATCTATGTCTTTTTCCTATTTTTTCTATTTTTATTTTTTTTTTTTTTTTATTTTTAGGGGGTACGATGGAGATCGAAAGTGTCGCATAGCGAACTTGGTGTTTCAAAATGTAATGGGACGTTTATGATTGCTGTTTGTAGTAAATAAAATATGTGTATGTATATATTAGACATTTTTAAGGAGTATAATAAAATGAAAAAATGGAAGAGTATGGTACCTGCTATACAAGAGTATATAGAAGCAGGACTGTTTAGTTAGGACTGTTAAAAAACACGCGCTGACTAAACGCGAAACGCAGAGGATAGGGATTTCCCCCAAATATCTAGGATATAGAATTTATTTTTAGTATTATTACAACGCTATGTTTTAAGAGAAAAATGGCACTGCAATGTAAGGTTTTGAACATGCGAAAGACAAGACATGACATGAAATGGCATGTCGAGTTTTATTTCTCGCAATACATAACGACAAGACGAAATTGTTTTGAAAAAGTCCCAAAAATTGCGTAATTATTCGACGCAATGTCGGATCACGGTAGATACGGAGCGTCGTGGCGCTAGTGTGTTCAAGGATAAACCAGCTGCTCCAAAATATCAAGACCGTTTCATATCAGTCAAACCGATGCTAATATGATCTCAAAATTCGTAGCTGTTTTTTCGATTAACCTATCGTTTACGCAAAAATTCTAAGAAGCTTCGTGCAGGTCGGAAATGCGAGGAAATAGAATATGCTAGCGAACGATAGAGAAAACGCTCGCGTTTCATCGGCTTTCCCGGCGCGCTTAAAATTTTAATCTCGGGCTAAATCTTGCCGCGATACTCCAGCGAAGAAGTGCTTCGCTGTTCATTGCTCGAAATGGCTTAAGGGATTAGGGGTATAAATCTCTGACGATTTACGTTAACTTTTGGCAGAGTAACAACTTCTGCTTCATCAAACGGCAAAACAATCAGCACGTAACTTTGTCATGTAGATCGTCCTTTTGATTTCCTATGGACTACTATCCATCTCGAAACTTTCGTTTAATAATTTCGAGATACTGTCGACGATCTCAAATAGATAAACAGAGATTACGATCTTTTATTTCATTATAAAAACCTGTTGGTCTATACTGATCGTAGTATAAGTCACAACAGAGATTAATGTACTTGGAAATATTATACTTACGATTAAACGGCTTTGTGGGCGAGAAACAATGTTAACGATACATCGAATAAACGTTAAATAATAAAAAATGCCTAATCCAGGGAAATGTTCTGAATTAATAAATATGTCCAACATCGGTGCCAATGCTGAAATTATTTTTCGCTATATTCCAAGCAGCTTTCGTTCTAAAAAATCAAAAAATTTCGACGCGTATCATGACACGCGTCCACAAAGAGTTAATATAGCGTACATGTGTGATAAAAGTCCCAAAAATCTGTGTGTCTTTGTAAAAGTTTACGTATAATGATTAAATAGAATTACACGTCTCGCTAATGCGCAAATTTTTCGTAATGTGTCATGGTAGAAGAGCTTAATTAGAAACCAGATACGTATATTAGATCGGATATATCGGTTTACTGTCTTCCAATGCGTGGTTACTTTGAATACCCACCGAGGTATCATCTACCATTAAGTCCAATTCGATACGACCAATACAGACTAACCAAGCTACCTGAGTTAATATCACCGTTAGATCAACTCCAGGTTGCGCTAATTTAAAACCTAAACTTTATCATTCGAGATCGGGTTTCCAAACCTCACCGTACAACTTATCCCCATCCCTGCTCCACTTTTGCACGCGTGTTATCTAAAGAGATACAGAAAACCATCATATCCCTATAAATACGTTTATCGCGTTCTAAAATATCGTGCGGATACATTCAATTCTATGGGAACGAATATTATAACGTACATGGAAATATTCTTATATTTTAGAACGAAAGCTGCTTGGAATATAGCGACAAATAATTTTATTATTGTCATCGATGTCGTATATTTTTCTTTAATTCGTTGAATTTTCCTCGATTTGTTACTTTTAATCGTTTAGCACACACCGAGTATATCATTAGCTTCGTTTCTCGTCCGTAAAATATCCGAGTATCATTTACGAACCATGATAGTTTCCTTTGTACCTTTTATCGCGTAATATCACGCGTAGTTTCTCACGAAAGGGAAAAAGAATTATTCTCCACTAATAAAAATTCATATCGGAACTTACCATTTAATGGCAGGTGTCACGTCGGTCACGCGTCGAGTCGTTTCGTGTGATCCTGTCGAAGAACAACGTGCAACAGGGACAGGAAACCAAAAATTGACGAGCCTGAGAATATTTACCTCTGGCTCTATCCACGAACCACGTCATTTGGTGCGTGGTTTTGATTACTTGGTACGTGAACTTATATTTGAACCGAATCTTTGCCACGAGTCTCTCAAGATATAAACACTGAGGTTAAACCGCAAATTTCGTATCTTTCAAAAATCCTATCGACTACGTATGAAGTCGATACACCGAGAGAGACGGCTAGTTCCAGTCGCCTCTGGAGACGTCTTTGTTTACCATGGCCGACCATAACCGACTAACGCGACTCTGTGGGTTGACCAGTGGTCGAGAGACGTCAATGGCAAAGCCGCGAATCGCTGGGCCCTGCGTCGGCGTGCTGCTGTGCCCCTGTCTGTGTATACAGTTATAATTGCGGCGATTCCGAGGCAGGGAACGGTTGCGAGTGCGTCTACGATTACCCATTACCCGGATGAATGTCTCGGATTACGGGACGGCAGCTAAATAAATTACCGAAGCGCGACTCTTCTTTCTCTCGGCGCTCGCGCCGCGGCGGCCATCTCGCGGCTCGCCGACGCCATCTCCGTGGCTAACCCCGGCTCGCATATTAACAACGCCATAACGCGCGTGCACCGGTGTAAATCGCGAGGGTACCGGGGATTGCCGATCGGCCACCGAGGGCACAGAGCCGAGGGGATTCGATCTCCATTTGGTAACGAGGAAGAAGGGAACGCGTCCTCGTCGCACGCGCGATTCGCGAGCGGAGAAGGCACGAGGCCGGCGAGTTTATGCGAACAGCCGAGCGTAAATTTCGTCCACGGCTGTATTTTTGCCACCGCGACGGGGTCCCGTGTACCAGCAGCTAGTTATACGGTAACGTTCCCCTCGTTATGAAAGGTTTATTAATTCGAACGTACGCGTCCCGTCTCGCCTGTGTCCTATCTCTCTCTCCTCGCTCTCTCTCTTCTCTGGCTGCCGGGAGAGTCGGGTTCCCCGGTTACAGACCCCGGCGAAATTCGCTGCCATTCGGCGCCAGGTTACACACATTCCTTCGCACGTTCTCCACATAGAGACCGTGTGCCGTAGCAGTGATCAACGATTCCATCGAAATTCACTGTTCGCAGGGGTATGCACGTTCGGTAGACACCTAAGTCGATGCAGTAATCCTCGGTCACCGATTGGTGGACACACGGCATCATCGAATCGCACGGACGAGCGAGAATTCCCGAAAATTCGACTCTAAAGGTATGCGATCAGGCTTGGTCAGCGATTGGTAGATATACAGAGTCTTTGAATCACAGTTGGACGAAATTTTACCTGTAATTTGAAACATCGGAAAGTGTGTATATCGTGAGGAAGAAATATAAAGAAGGTTACGCTTACCTTTGGACTTTTTTCGACGTCGTTTCTTGAAAAGATAAGTCTTGTAATCTCGAAATATCAATCTAGGGTACGTATAGACAGTTTTTAAGTCTCAAATTCCGAGAAGGATTGCTTATATAAATGTTAGATTAGAATTGGGGTTTACAGCTGCATCTTTCTTAGATATGCTGTCACGAATCCAAAGATACGTATACCTTCTTCGAGTAATAAAATATTTTGTCCTTTGCGAATGTGAAACGAAGCTAACGAGACATTCGGTGTATACTAAACGATTAAAAATAAGAAATCCAGGAAAATTTCCGAATTAAAAAATAAGTACGACATCGATGACAATGGAAAAATTATTTTAATTATTTTATTAGAATTAAAAAACTTCCATGTATATTACGCCATTCGTTCCTATAGGGTTAAAAGAGAATATTTGGATCTCGATTATTTTACAATTACAAATCTATAATCGGAGTAGTCGAAATATAGTTCATATACCGTTTACTGGGACTAACAGGTGGAAACAGAGAATTTCATAGATCTCTATTATTATACAATTACAAGTCTGTAATCGCGATAGTTGAAATTTAGTTTATATACTGTTTAGACAAGGGTCTCTGTCAGACTGGTTCTAGTAGGAGGAAGAGCAGAGAATTTCCTCGAAGATCTGAACTGCGGCGAGATTTGGGCCAGATCGTCGACCGATTTCCAAGATAGCGTGTTTGGTAGTTCGGTGGCTTCGCAGGTGCTTCCTTTCTTTCCCGCTGTTCGAAGTTTCTCTCGCACGACGGAGAGCAAGTACAATGACTTTTTATCGAGCGGCTGTAATCTTTAGTGGAAACAAAACCTTTCGCCGGGCAGATTTATCGGCCGCTGTCCGCGCAACGTGCTAACCAGGCCCGCGCACGTAGATAACTTTCTCCTGCGTGATAAGCCGTAAGGTATAAATCTGAATTGTTTTTATAATTCCCGGGGAAGAGATGAGGTATCGAGATAACGGGGATTCTAACGAAGTCTGTAATTTGCGGGCCGCCAGCGCGGCGCGACCTGACCGGGCCCAGCGTTAGCGGCCCGCCGCCAGATCCATCGCGATTTCAACCAATCCACGCCCGATAAACCAGGCAAAAATCGCCACTCTCGTTGTTCCGTTGCTGCTAGTCGCTGCTAGTCGCGCGCTATCGTTCGGCTATTAAACGTCAGACAGTCGAACGTTTCTATTGACAGCTCGGCGTTTACGCTTTTCCAGTGTCTAGGCCAACGACGTCGTTACGAGCCTCTGGAGGAATACAGTTCTTCGAATTTATTACAACTTCAAGTTTTAGGAAAAATATCTTTAGGAAAACAAAGCAGTTACTTTTATTGTTTTTTGAAGAAAATATGTGGCTTCCTTTAGCCGTAAACCTAGTTGTAAAGATGGTGTCTTTGATTTCAAAGTCTTACTGATATTTTGCGCCGCTGCTAGTCGCTGCTAGCTGCTCGCTATCGTTCGACTATTAAACGTCAGATAGTCGAATGTTTCTATTGACAGCTCGGCGTTTACGCTTTTCCAGCGTCTAGGCCAACGACGTCGTTACGAGCCTCTGGAGAAATACAGTTCTTCGAATTTATTCTATGTTATACATTTAGGAAAAATAACTTTAGGAAAATGAAACGGTTACTCCAAAACATTTTTAAATTAAACTCGTCGTCTTTGCCTTTTTTTGGCAAAAAGTAACTCGAAAATTTCGAAATGCGATCAATGTCCCATTCAGAGTTCTGATATTCTAATATTGGATTAATATCCTCGTGTTATTGCTTATGTTTCATTTGACTACGATCGGCGAAGCTTGGCACAAATATTTCGCCAAGACCACAGCTCCTACGTCAAAATATTTCTCCTACAAAACGCGAGAAAAATCAACACCCTTAGTCTTGGAAATTTTAACGATTTCCAAAGATTTCTGATTCGAGAATAGCGTGAAAAATTCTCGAGTAGTGAAAAAGCTTAATTCTCGCGATTTTTATTTTAAAATCCTGCCAATCTCCGAACCAAAAAAGAAAAGATATTTTCCTGTCACGATCAAGAGAAAAGATTCTGGCTAAGATTGTCGGATTTTTTCGGGAACGCGCGGCTACTTTCTCGCAATGGTAACAATGTATCAATGGAAGGGTTGCGTCAGTGGGCCTCATATTTCCGATGATTTATATCCGGAGACGCGTAATTGGACGTCGCCGCAGAACTTCCTACATGCTGCGCAACGCTCGCGTTCAATATAGATCATCCGCAATTGCAGCTGGTAACAGTTCCGCATTTTCACACTCGCAATGGTTCGATAAGCACGACGCAGGCAGTGGAAGTGAAACTTGCGGTTAAATATTGTCCGAGCGTCTTGCTTCTTTTGCGTCTCTTAATAACGCCGTTCCGGAATATCCTGGATCGTCGATAAAACGGCGAACAGCGTCGTAGGCCAGATATGGAAGAGATCTATCGCGTCGCGCGAACCTTGCAAACCGGCAAGAAAACAGAGAAGAAAAGAAAATTAGGAATTTCCGTTTGCTTTCTCTGGCCTGTAGCGCGCGTCCGGATTTCAGGTTACGCGCGTATTCGCCTTAATGGCCGATCAAGTATGAATCGATTGCTAATGAAAATCCTTGCATCGCGACAAACGTAATTCATTCATATAACCGTCAGATTTCTTGGATTATTCATTAAATAATTACCGAACAATTGCGGCACGCGATTTTGAAATCAAACGAAGAAACTGTGTGAAACACTACGTATTCCTATTATAGTATCGCAATTCCTTGCATCTCGACATGAGTGATTCGTAAATATCGATGCTGTCAGATTGGTTGGATTATTTATTAAATAACTACCGAGCAATTGAAGTATTCGATTTTGGAATTAAACGAAGAAACTGTAAGAAATACAACGTATTCGTATTATAATATCGCGTATTTTCCCCACGTAATAAGGTATAACGAAATTTTTCTTCAAACGCATCGCGATAATCCGATTTCTATCATTTCGTCTGCTCAAACGAAAAATAACATTACGGAGGCACAAATGCGGCAGCGATTTCCGAAGAATGCGTAAGCTGTTAAAGTTACTGTTATAACAAATCGTCGAAAGCAGGAATTCGCAATAAGAGTGGAAAAATTAATAAATCGTCGGCTATTATAGTAGCCATAAGAGGAATTCGCGGCATCGGGAATAATCGCGGGTTTCCGGTTGACCTTCCGACGCTTGGCGCCGCTGTGTATATAAGGAACGCTGAATCGCGGCAGTAGGTCATTCGCTGGTCCGAGTTCGTATCAACCGGATCGGAAACTCGAGTGGGCTAGGCCCGGGACGTGTATGGGATGGACAAAGGCTATTAGTTAGCACCTTTAGTTAACCGATAGTCCTTCCTCGCCACGTCCGTGTCCTACCATCGCGTATAATCCAACCTGCAACTCGATACTACGAAATAAAACCACTTGCCACGTATGTAATTCGAGAAATTAGAACATTCCAATCGGAGTAAATCAAATTATTTTCGGTATATTAATTGAAACATTATCAGGTCTTCCAAATGCCAAAGAATCTGTCTCAGCATTTTTCAGTTTGTAGTTAGTACTTAGGTACACTAAGGCAGTTAATTTCCGAGGTATTAACGTCAACTTTTATTACGAATAGCGTTGGTATTTTTATTTAATTCGGGACTATATACAGGTTAATATTTATATCCGTTATGACCTTACTGGTCACGAAACTGATAAAGGAAGGTCACAAATCCACAGGAAAAATTTCAGAAGATTGATTCGCGAATTTAATTTCGATGATAAATCTGTCTCAACACTACCAAGGTAGGAGACCATTATCTCTGCGAAATTATATCGAATAAACGCGTGAATAATACGATGTTGATTTATCCTAGCTTATCTAATATTAAACAACGCGTGAAACGACAGGAAGAGACGAAAGTGACAAAGACACGGAAGAATGGTGGAAAACGAGAGTAGCTTGTCGGGAAATTGCCGATGCTTATAGCACTCGTGGCTGTGCTCGTTACGCTGTTAGAGTAATTTCTCTACCGCGAGTAACAGATGCCTGGGACGTCGTTAACATTGACATTTCAATATTTACAAATGACTCGATAATTGCTGGTCCCCGTGAATAGCCTTAGTTAGTGTTGCCGCTGTGCCTAGACTGCGCACTCGACGCTCGCACTCGGGGATCCTTCACGGAGAGTCCTCGGCAATCGCTTACTCGTCGATTCCGACTAAATACGCGTTCCTTTTCTCCCGGCACTCGGTTCCCCGTTGCAACGACACCGATTGATACTTTAAAACCGTTCCCCGGCCGGGCATTATGTTTTGCATGACGCGTCGGGACGCGCCTGGCCGCATACCCCGGTGACTGGCCTTCTTTTTCAATTTCGCACCGCAGAAATTCCCGTTGACGATTGAAAATTCTCCCCGTGATCGTCTTTTTCCATGTCGGCAGCCGCTTATTCCTCGATTTCCGCTGATGTCGTCGAAATGGCCGACGGTGATCGTCGCGTTCCTCGGTTCTGCTCGATTTTCCACGCCGCTGGCTCATTCTCCGGAATAGATCGATCGTTGCGTGACAGCGTGCTTGATTTTTTATCAATCTTCCTCCACGAATGCTAGAATCATCCCTTCTGCCTCGATTGGGAATCCCTTTATGCTCGTACACAGTCGTTTCCTCCTTTCTTTAAAGATGTTTCCCTATCCCTTCGCTTAGAGGATCGTTTCAACGCGTTCGGAGCCACGATTCTCGATTTCGTTGCGATATTTTCCGATTGCGAATTAATTTCCTCCTTTTCCTCGATGCTTTACGCTGATTGTTAACGATGGTTTAATCGAAGTACCATAACGTAACTGTTAAATGTCTGTCCGTAAATCAGGAAATATCAAGTTGGGTCAGGTTGTCGTGAATTTTCGGTGCTCGTTTGTAATTATTGCGATTTAATCGGTAAGAAAGATCTCGAAACACGTTTAATCCTCTTCGTTACGTCGCAACACCCGATAACGGACAAATCGTTACCGATTATCTCCCTTCCTTTGTCGTTTCGCGTTTTACCCAGACACCGGAGTGGCCGTCTTCTCGCGGCGAGTTTGTCCGACGACAAGCGTCACCGGGACTTTGACGCTTGCTTCGACGCTCGTTTCCTGTTCCTCCTCGCCTCTGTCCGCTTCTTCCATTCCACCTTAAGCATTGGTCGATTTACGATCAGCCTCCTTCGCACTCTCGCTTCCGCTCGCGGCGCGATCGGCCTCCGCTTGGCTGCCAGCTTCTTGCTTGTCAACATTTGTCGAACCGCGAGAACTCGCGCCATCCTCCTCCTCGTTGGTTAACGACTTTTTCGTCGTATCTTCCGAGGAATGACTCTGCTCCTTCGCCGATTTTTCCTGCGACTCCGTCGATACCTGGGATCGGCTCGACTCTTTTTCCACCGCGACCACTGTTTTTCCATCCGCGCTGGTCGATCCTTCGGAACCGGTAGAGTGAATACCGAGTTTTTCTCTGGAAACTTCTTTCCCGGCGTCTTCTGCTGATCTGAGATAACCGTCTACGCGACCCTCTTCTCTGCCGATCCCCGTGAGTCCCGTTGATGCTCCAGACGCATCGTTATCCCTCGATTCACGCCCTTTCCACGGACCGGAATCACTTTTGTCCAAGCCGGGTATAACTCCTTCGAAAAGGAATCGTTTTCTATCTTACTCGTCCGGTTCTCGAATGTACACTTTCGAGGCCTACCGTTTTGCCTTTACATTACCTTTAAAAGCCTCTCCTAGCGACTGCAAGGGAAGACCCGTTCCTGTGGAGAAACGTTAATTATTATACGTTCATTTCGTGGATCGTGCCGATCTTGTCGAGCATGTGTCTCGATCATTCGTTTCAACGCTAAAATTACCGGCCTGTAAGGAGCAGCTAATGAATTTCGACATTTATGAAAATTGTAAAACTATAAATATTCGACGAAAGTCATTTTATCCCTTTGGTAGTTCTAGTATTTTGTCGCCTTTTCATTAATTCGGCTTGTGTTCAATGGGTATTATAAAATATCGTTATTCGCAGCATCTTGTGTCATAGGATCCAACAAAAAACTATCCTTCTGACTAGTTACTGCTTACAAATCTATACTCCGCTGATTCAATCGGTCAATATTTAAGAATTAACCAAATTTTCATTAAATTTTCCAAAGTTACCGGTGATTGAGAATAATAATCAACAATAACTCATAATCACCGGATTAATCGCATTCACCGTAACAATGGCATCAAATCTGAAAGTTGTCTCTCGAGTGCAAAGGGTTAACGAGTGCAAATAACTTGTAAACATTGTATAAATGTACGTTCGAATCACCTTTCTGGATATTGCCTGCGATGTTCCTCATCATGTCACCTGCAGCGCCAACCGTTTTCGAGATGGCCGAAGCGAAGGGATTGTTCTCGCTTAATATGGCCTGGAACGACGACACCAGGTCTAGGTTCATCGGACCGGTGCTATCTGTTTTCGTAAGATGCAAGATCATCGGGTCTACGTGTGAATTTCAGTCTAAACCGTAACTCGTCATACTACCGTTACCTTCTCCGTTCCACGCACCATCTTTTGCTTGGGACCCTGATTTTCCCGCGTTAACCTGCATTAACAAAAATATAGTTCTTTGTACCTCAATAGCAATATCGAAACAAGAGTTTACTGAATTCGGATACCGCGTTTGCCAGGTTCAGAATGTCCAGATATCCCGGGTGAGCAGCTATCGACGATACCAGAGTCAGCAACAGTAACACCTTCATCTTTCTCGAGGCTTCGACTATCAATGAGGACGAGCCTTGGTTCGTCGGTTATATACTCTCGATTCTCTGTTTTCACAGCTACGAAAGGTTATAAATTATGGCTGTATAGCTGACGAGATAACAGCGTTTGACGTGCCAAACACGGGACAACCCTAAGCGCCGTGTTTTTACAGACACCGTGTGTTTCGTGGATTACGCGTGAGATACCTTAAATATTTTCCTAATTAACGTCGTCTGTTTTGATTATGCGAGTGATATTGACGTAATATCATGATCACTTTGGTGTTGACTTCGTTGAAGTCATAAGAATATAAAGGATATAGCGATGGTAATATTTATCGATGACTGTTTATTGACAACAATATAAAAATTTGCGAATTATTCGGTGACAGGAGTTCCTAATAACTTACTACGATAGTTCGATGGTATTTCTCGCAGAGGTCCATTAAAAATATTAAATATTAAATAATCAAAATATTATAAGATTCAATTCTGTTTTCTCTCATTTTAATTTAGTTCGATTCTAACTCTAAATCTCAATTTTCCATTCAAAAACTGTTCTCCGATTGTCTTGGTTGTACTTTATATATTTTCTGCACCATGCTTTTCGATGTTTCCCTTAAATATGATCAAATATGGTCATGTTAAGGGTGCTTAATTTAGAGGTTTCCCAGCGAACCTGGATTCTGCATCTTAGACCCTCGCTCTCTTTGTAACCTTAGTAAAACTTTGTGTACATGATGGAGAAAGTACGGTACTGCAACAGTAATGCACTATACTTGGTGCAGTAGCGTATAAGAGGACCTACGGTGTGTATGGTAAGTACCAGAAATTTTAATCTCTATAATGGTGAAAGATTTTGGTGTCTGACTATATTAAGGTACTGCTACTTTCATAGTCAGCTAGTAAAATCATTGATAAAAATTATTCTGATCTAGATTGTAGAATTTTATATACGTTCTTTACATAGAGAGTATTGTAGAATTTTCTCTCGTCGTTTTAAAATACAACGATCGTGTTAAGAGAAAAATTATCCGCTTCCCAAATTGAAGTCGTAAATTAAATATTTTTTTGTCAAACGCAATTATGAATTCTTTTGACCTCGGCAGTATTTATCGCGCGCCATATTGCATTACACGCAGAGTACGTCACACGGTCTTGTTAAAAGCGTCTATTAAAAATTTTACTCAAACACATTCCCATAAAGGCTAATGAGTCGGACAATTTGCCTGGAACCGATTAACCGTCCCGATTATTTACACTGGCTCAAACCAAACCCCGCGTGTTTATTTTACGACGAACGTCGCATTATATTTCACGCTTCGTGTTATTCAACCTTTTGTAACGCTTATCAGCGTTCTTCCACGTTTTTCCATATGTTCCGTTAATACGAGTGATTTAATATCCGCGGTATTGAAACGTCCACGCTTTATATTTGCGAATGGTGATATAACGCCGCGAATTAAACGAATATTCAATAACCTTTCGTTGTACGAAGGAAAATTCATCGTGGGATATTTCGAATTCCCGGGTACATATTCCAACGGTAGGTTTCGATAGAACGCTGTACGTGGAATAATCGGGACGGTTTTTTTCCTCTCTTCGGGCGAATTTCGGCTGCTTCCGGGACAAACAGACAGGAGGAGTAGTTGTCTCGAAAATACACGGACTGCCAGCCGAAACTCATCTCCGTCGCGACGTCGTCCGTGCCTTAGAATATTAGCTATTTTCCGCTCGGCTGCGCCGAATGAAGCCGAGCTCTTCCTTTCTTCTCCCAACCATTCGTTCCCTGCTTCGTGTACCTTCGTGTCTCCTCGTGTCTTTCCGTCACCCTTATCCCGAAACTGTCGAAACCCACCAGCCGAAAACACGGGTAGTTCGTGTCGTTACGTTCGACGATATGGAACTCGTGTTCGTCTCACGATCATAGATGAACGAGAAAAATGTGGAAACACGTGGAAATACATCGAAACGAACTCTAGTCCACGAGATTCGACTCACGTAACGGGTCTAATTCCCGTTCGTTCGTCGCAGTCTCTGAACGTTATCGAACTATACGTTTCGCGATAAAATGGACAGGTTTTTATGTAGAGAGAGGAGGAGAGGAGAAAGGAGAGGTTCCTATCGGGCGTTTCTGACGGAAAGAAGTTTCTTTCGCTCGGTGATAGCCGGTTAAATCAGATCTAACGCGTTTACCAACGATACCGAACGAAATGAAATTTCAGCTGGTCGCAGGAACGTAGAGGTAACCGCGTTAAGCCGAAAGTGGCGGTCTCTCCTTCCGGTCCGCTGTGTTCCACGAGTCTGATGCCGAGGCGATCGATCGGCCCGGTAATTTAATGGTAACCAGCGGGGCACGAGGTAAAAATTAGTTTTCGAACAGGGCGCTCGGCCGCCTTTTACTTGGATAAAAAGCTAGGATGAAAGCTACGGCGCGCCGGATAATAGCTAGCGATCGGTTACGACCTAGCGAAATTGCGAGCGATCCAGCAGATACAATCGGTCGGTGCCGGCCGATAATAAAGCAACTACTCTCCTAACGAGTAAATAATCTTTCCGATGGAAGTCGATTGAGTCGTTCCGTGGCATTACCTTCGAGATTCTAAGGGCGATGGGCGAGCGGTCAAGCGGCTGAGCGTTGCCAATCAACGAAAATAAATAAACCGTGACTTTTTAACTTATCGCGAGCTATTTTTCCAACCCGATCGACTTTTTTCCCCTCGCGTATCGATTTTAATCGATATCGATCCCGCGCAGGGGCGTCGATCGCGTCGCGGCGTGCAATAGACGTTACTCAGCGCGACTATCCGTCGAATACAGCGTGAATCATCTTAGTATCGATCCTGCGAACCGAGTCAATGCATCATTAACGTTCGCCAAGCCCGAGTCCCGGCCCACAATGGCGAATTTATCGGCCCGAGGAATTCCATTGGAACGTTTGCCTCTGGAGAACGGTTCCGTCTTCCGTCCTGACATCCACGTACTTCGTTACATCGGTCAATTATATCTCGAGAATCCGAACGCGCCGAAATTCCTAAATTACGCGATAATAATCGTTAAAGTTGGCGTGCGTTTGCTTGCTAACGTGGATATGAATTTTTGTGGCAGAACGCGTTTCCATTAATAAGCTTTGGACGTGTTTTCACGCACAGAAGTCAATCGAAAGTAGTGGTGCTTCGTTTGCGGTTCGAACTATGCTAATTGATCGACAGATAGATAGATATATTTTTCTTCTATTTTCTAGAAAATTTATAATATATTATTCAAGTAACGTCGACGTGATATTTATATTCTTGGTAATTTAAGAAATTCGATAACTACTGATCGTAGATATCCCAAAGTGCACTATACCGGCGAGAATAAACGTCGTCGTTCGTCCTGACGATTTTATCAAATTTCCAACGGCAAGAAGGTATTAAATTTATTGAAATATCGCTCGATACGCTACGGGAAGGAAGAGGGTATCGATTTTGATTTTATACCAGCGGTAAATATTTGTTGCATTAACGTTTCATTTTCGGCGCTCTTCTCTCCCGTTTTTATATCTGCGAAGGGAAATTTAATTAAAGTAATCGGGAGCGGGCTTGAATTTCTACGCGCACACTAGCAGCTCATCTAAAAATATGCGAAGCAATACGAATTGGAGTATTTACATACCCCAACATTAGGTTGCAACGGCTGCAATTTACAGAATTAATTGCACTTCGCTTTACAAAACAAAATATGACTAAACACTTTATTCGCACAAACGAGTTATGAACGCTTTATCTCGTCTTCTTTATATCTCATTTAGATTAACCATATTCAATTTTCATACACAATTTTTTTCAAGCAAATTTCGTCAGTTTCATCTCAATAGAATTGATTTCTTTATTACGGAAATTTAGAGCGACTTATTTCTCATATCGTTAATGCAGAAATAGAAAGGTACAAAATTGCTATTTAATGGCACTTATTTATTTAGTCTTGCAAATAATACACCTCTGCGCTTATCAGCAAAAATTTATTAAGACGCCGTGTTATCTCTATCGACTAACCAACATCTACCTCATTAGCAAGAAAATATGCCGAACATGGCAGATTCGGTAGCAAGCTAAGGGAAGAGGGTAAGAAAGCAACAAGCTGAAGCCGCATTTTCATAAGACGATCCGTAAGAGCGACGCTTCATTTGGAAAACAATCAGCCGCAAAATTGACGGTCCCTCCGACGTTATAGTTGCGAAAGCAGCCAGGGTCCTCGAGTGGATTTCAGGGAACGAGCAGTCGTTGCAACCGAGATAAAAGTAATTAGAACATCATCCTGTTTACCCGCGAGAAAAGGGGTGGCTGCCCGTACGACGCATAAAGGAATTCCCGTCGGCCATTCTTGTCGCTGTCCACCGACGATTCGTATGCAAAACGACGCGTTTGGGTTCCCAGATGGACCGAGGTCCTTGGCAGAAATTAATATCAGCCAGCAACAAGCCACCGCCAGACGGATATCTCTCGTTGATTCGCGTGTGTCTTCGCTATCGAATTTAAAAAGAAAAAAGAGGAGAAGTTGAGACAAAGACGAAGAGGAAGAAGTCGGTGAAGAGTGTATCGATCGAGGTGTTCCGCAAGATTAGATAGAGATTGAGACGTATGGTCGTTGCAAATAACTGCAGCGTGTCTATTTTCGCGTTGCACAATCGGCAGGTCCTCGAGCGTCGCTGAAATATTTACGTCCTGTCGCTGGAGTTTACGTAGACCGTGCCTCGTCGCCATTTTGTTACACGCGGCCCTCGTAACGCCATGAAAATTCAATTTGTCGACGGCTATGTATCTTGCTTATAAGAAAATTGGCTCCAGATTCCGTATTTTTTAAATATTATTCGATAACAAAAACGTTCTTTCGTGCAGCGCTACATTTCTAATAACCCTGGACTGTCAGATGTCATGTTGCCTTCTTTTTCATCATTGACAACGCTTATCGCGAGAAATGGCGCGTAATTATAATGTCGCGTAAATTTTGCGATATCTTTATACATCGATCACTCGATTTTGAACACGTCCAGAATTATGTGAAGAAGGAAATTAAAGCGGTAAAACATTGCAATTTAAATAATTTGTACAGCGTAATTGAAAAAGCGTGGGAAAACATTTTGTCCAACCGATGCATCACATATGTTAATTCTATGCATCGTCGCTGTGTCGTGGTCATAAAAAATAAATGTGATTTAGCAAACTATTAATTAGAAATTTTTTTAAATTATTTTTTTTTGAATAAAATTAGTTTTTGGAACAAAATTCGTGTCCCCCTGTTTAACTCCTCCTTCGATATTTCCTGTTTTTAACAGTGCATATTTTGATAAAAAATCAGGCAATGTTAATTATACGAATTATGCTCGTAAACGAAGTTAAAGAATCGTACTTCCACCGTGTTAATTTTAAATATTAGTATTGCCATTAGGACACTGCGCTAAATATGCAAAATAGTTTTTCCCTATTTATATGCTCGCCGCTGTACATATACTGTAGAGAGCTGTGAAGAAATCCCTTGGGAAGAGTGGAGAGCTTATTAGCTTCCTCGCATAATTAAGAATATTGGCCATGCAAATTTTTGTTGTCGCTAGGAAATAATGTAGCTACATAGGCGAAAGTGATTAACTCTATCTTTCAAATTTATTTTAATTTTAATTCCAGCGTGCTTAATTAACGCTCAGATTTTGATGTTGAAAATTAATTTATAACTCTTATAAGTCTGTGTTAATCGAATCGTCAAATGAGTAGCTCGAATACGTATATACAGTAGTAGTGCGGCTTAAATGCCAGACACCTGACCTGCCTCAATAGACAGAGTGGGGATATCGTTCAAAGGCAGAACCTAAAGGTAAACATATCGTGTTACCCAGACCGAAGAATCAGAATTCTTTCTCAGACATTTAAACACCACCTCGCAGAAAACAATTTTAAATAACCTTCGTTCCACGTCTGCAAGAATATTTTCAAAATATTCGCAAGACGTTTCCTCTTACAAGCGAGATCAGACGTGACGTATTTTAAACCGATTCCAAGCGGATAATTAAAAAGTACGAACGTGTATGTAACGGTAAAAATATCGACTCTCCACCGTGCTAAATTTAATCTGTCGTAGACCGTCGATCAGACGACGTTGAAAAAACGCCGAGACGAATATTCCAACCGTCGCTCGGACGATGTCGAAAAAACCCGGAGACGAATATTCCAACCGTCGATCTGACGGTGCAGAAAAAACGCGGAGACGATTGGAGGCCGAGGCCGAAAGAGCCGGTGAAATCTGAACCCTTCGACGAATTGAGAATCGTGCGATCTTTGATAGCGAATGAGCGATCCCCATATGGTTGTTGCTTAGGGGACGTTAGTATAGCATCGCGCGACGAAGAAAATAAACCGGAGACAACGAGACCGAGTGAGATGGAATCGCGTAGAGTGTCACAATGCAGACATATAAACATTGTTTATACGTGTCTGAGTGTGTGAGTGATTCTGAGAATGGTGCAAGCGAAAGATCCTGGAGAAACAATTGCGTCCCTTGTTTCGCGTCTCCTTTATAACACATCGTTACGATAATATAAAATCATCTCTGCTAGGGCGAAAGAAAATTGAATCATTATATTAAATTCTCACCTGTATCACGACGTGACATACGTGTATTATTTTTATAATCATGAACATGTAGATATAGTAGTAGACGTAAACGTAGGATAGAAAGAATATTTATATACTTGTTCTACTAGTAAAGTCCGCCCAAATAGACGCGATACTACTGTCCACTTCGTACGCGACTAGTCACGTGATCTACTGCTATTGGTCCATATTTTCGGCAGCAGGAATAACTTACTCCGTTATTCCCTTTGCGTAGCAAAGAGTCTATCTCGTCGCGAATTCTTTATATCAAATGCCACGATTACGAGTTATATTAATCCCACAAACGTAATTATATTTTGCGAGTTTTAAAATGCACAAAATTTAAGGAATTTCGTGAATTTATATTCAAATTCCTCGTGGATGGGATAGGTATACGGTGATTAATTTAGATGTTACGAAAAACGCGTAATTTTTCCTAATTATATCGCAGTGCGAGGGGTTAAACCTTGCATTCAAGAGACGACTATCAGTCATCATATAATTTTGAAAAGCCATATTAATTAATGTATCAAATTTAAGATAACGTAACGATATGCGAGAAATTCAGAAAAATAACATCACTTTTATAGCAGAAAATCTGTAAATTTCTGCAAAGGGTTAATCGTTATGGTTCGAGCACTGCGAAGTCGGCACTGATTCGATCACATTCGGCATCTCGTCTCATAGAGGACCGAAGAATCGGGAAAATTCTGGAAGTAGAGATTTTAGGAAGCTCGAAAATGGAGTCGGGACTCCAGATGACTTCTTTCCATCGAGCGAGACGCAGAGAGAATGTAATTTCTTCTTGCGGCGCGAAGAAAATTAATTTCGCGCGAAAACACTTGTTTCGACGCAAATGAATTTCACATGACGAATGACTGGCTTTACGATCGATGAAACGTAGGTATATCGCGGCGGGCCACGAAAGGTGTTGCACAAAGCGTCGCTGCACACCTGGAATAATACCGTTTCCAGCGAGTAATTAAAATGACAGAACGATTATCGTTTACCACTCCGTTTTGCTTTTCTTATTGATTACACATTGTACTCTTTGTGGACAAAGCGCGAGTTCTTTTCGACCGAGTAATTTACAGACAAATAATTCTACCTTCTCGTCACTTGTGTTTACCGAACTGTTATTTATTCTGGTGTAAGTTTCGACGAAATGCAGAACAATGATATTTCTGTTCTTTTTATAAAGAGGAAATTTTATTTCGCGAATTTTTTGAGATCGGTATTCTGGGGAATATATTTTGGACTGGAAGAACGTTGCGGTAGGTGTAGGTTAGTAATAAATTCCCGGATGGATTTAAGCAACCACAGAGCAGAACCATTTTTTCCTCCGAGGGTTTTTTTCATTCCCGACACGCTCGCAGAAGATGTCGCATATCGAGCCGAGGATCTCGCGATAAAATGTTCTTTTTCTCGTATAAAACAAGCAATATGGCGCGTTTTTAGGGCGCGACATAAAGATTCTATCGCGGCCCCTTACTTATGCGGTATCAAGATCGAAAAATTTTCTCTGCCGGCATTCGCGAAGTCGTCCCCGGCAATTATGGCGAACTTCAGCCGGATGCCCCGCCACGAGAATTATTGAAACCGATTCCTAACCAACCAACGTAAATTCAACCTTTACGCCTCCGTCTCTCTCTCTCCCTCTCTCTCTCTGAACCACCTTTCTTTCTTCCCGACGTGTTCGTTTTATTACCCCGGCTACGTTCTTACAACGAAATTTCGCGCGTGTTCCCGTTGCAATTAGCGCGTACGATTTACGACGTGGCGCGAACGATGGCGAAATTAACGTCGCGAAATCTCGTCGGCCGTTCGAACGTTCGCGCCAGGGTTGGGCCCATTGTTGGAAACAGTCTCGAGTCGAGTGGCTCCTCCGGTTGCCGGATATTTATTAATTCGTTAACCGTGCCCCACGGGGTCCAGATTCTACGAGTGGCCCTCGAGTTGTTACCGAACCGACGACGCGATCAATATTTATGAAAGTTCGGATAATTCGCGTTTTCCGTTGCCGATGTGAGCCCCCACTCCTTGTTGGATGAAATATTCATGCTGGCGTGTGCGGCTTAATATATGCGGCTATTACATCTGCATCTACGAGCAACGTGTAATCGCCACGAGCATGTATAATTAGTCCAAGGATATTTTTCGAGCGTAGCAACGCTCTAGACGCGAAAGAGAGCGATGAGAAGAGAGAGAGGAGAGAGCTGAAGGACCGGAGCCTATGCGTAGGCACGGATAACAGAGCTCGGTTTATTACGAGATGTTCCGAACGATCGTGACGGTGTATCAGCGAATGGTGAGGGTAGCTTACAAAGACGTGTCGCGGTTGTTCCTCGTCGTCCAGCCATCGATCATGCCTCCGTTCTGCCATCGGTTCGAGAAAACCGCTGTCCCGCTACAGCCTCGACCTACAAGTCGCCGGATAATCTATAGCTTCGCCTTTTATAGCGCTCTCTGACAGCGGTAGCTACTATCGGACGTGTTTGGCAGCTTAAAATACCTGTAGCTCTGCAACCCTGCGCTATTGCACGGATACAGAAGCGCGAGGAGTATTTTAGGATCACAGCCGAGGAATAACCGACGGATGTTGATTCGCTGGTTAATTACCGCGTTGTAAATATTCACTGGAAACCGAGCAGTAGATTATCGCGCTTAACCTCTCTGTTCATATAGGTGCGTGCATATAATGTACTTCGCGCGACAAGAGATATCGGTACGTATAATTGTGTCTACGTATCGTATGTCCCGGTGGAATATAAACAGACATGATACACGAATTTTTTTTACAGAGAACGACGTGTTTGCGAATGAGAAAAAAGATGGTAGGGAGCACGAGGATTGAAGAAGATGAAATGAAAACAAATAATGCATAGTAATACTGACCCTTTAAGAGGCATGCAGATTGATCGTACTGTCATAGCTGTCACGCAAAAAAATGATACTGCTTGAGCGGTGGTCTGTGCTGCGTAAGTAATACGTAACGCAAACACTGCGTGTTTTTATTAATTTCTTTTATAATCGTGACACACAGGCGCGCGAATGATGCGATCAAAATTCGTTGTTTAGAATTCGAATATATTAAATTTTCTCTTCCTCTAAATGACTTATTATTCACGGGCAAATGCAGGCTCGATAAATGTCGCTTAAGGGGACGGCGAGTTAGTAATGAAGTCTACGAGGCGTTACTCTCCTTTGCGCGCTTAACTTTCGACTAAGCATTAAATTATCCGGCTATGTATTCGGCGTATCGTCTATTTTTATTAAAGGACTGTATTTCCTCCGAGTCTCGTAAACCTGATTTATTTTAAAGTGCTCTTCGCGAGGACGATCGATCTCATTGTCCTGACAAGCCATTAGGCGGCTGACCATGGCAAATTTTATAATTTGGGTCAAAGGAAATAGACATACCGGAATATCGTATTTACAAGGAGATTAACCACATTATCTTCCAGACATTGTCCCAAAATGTACGTGAAAATAACAACCCGACTGTTTGTCAAATTATCATGAAAAAGAAATTAGAAGATCAGAATAATTGCTTCTTCTTCCTCTTCTTCTTTTTCCTCGTTTTTCTGTTCCTTGTTTGACCGTTCGCTCTTCTTTCTAATTTCTATCCCATTTTCTTTTCAGTTTTATCAATATAACCTAAATCTGCAGTTAATTGAAAATAGTACATCATCCGTGACAAGATCTGATCGATCATCCTGTGATACAGAGTTTAGGTTATTCTCTTTGCTACAGATTAATTCGTCAGATTTATTACGTCGAATGAACATCTTGACAAGCGAGAATGGAACGACCTCGTCGCTTTCGCGTTACCTCGACCGGAAGAGCTTTCTTTGTTCGAAGTTACGGAAAATAAAATTTAGTTTTGAGTGGAGGAAAAGTTCCAGGGCAAAAGAATCATGGTAATAAGAAACGGGGAAATATACGCAACATTCGTCGCGGTACAATAACCGGAAGATGAGAACGATGTCGACGTTAGGGGACCATGTCAACTTTTTCTTCCGGGAGATTTATCACTTCCTTCGACAAATATAATGGAGAGCATATATCGCGACCGTAATTCTAAGATATTGCCGAAAGAACTCACCTTTCATCTTTATTACGCGTATACGCGATCAGTATTCAGTTTCTCGAAAGAGAAATTAGTCCTTTCTAATAAATATCACGAGTGATCGTAAAAAAAAAATTTCAACGCACGGAGTTGATCAATATATTTTCCGAACGGCTCGTGCTTCATCGTTAATTCTTCACGAATTGAATTGCGTCGGGGAATGCGATAAAGCCAGAAAAATTCAGGAACTATCGTGAAAACACTTACCGAGCGACGTATCAACGCGTATGCACTTTATTTCAATAGGCGGTTTAAGAATAACTGAAAATAAAGCGAGTAAGCGCGTGGAATATTTTATGGGACACCTTAATAACTAACTCGCGCTATCGTGCCAGTTTCTTCCTAGCCAGGCTGCAAATTTATGTAAATATTCCATGCAGGTCCGCGGGGAATTCCAATCGCGCGAATCGAAATTTAATTTCTCACGTTTTCTATTAATTCCTTTTTAGCGTTATTGCCCGTATAAAGTCGCCGCGAATTATGCGATAAGCGCACGCGATTAGGCCACGTGTTTTACAGTCGCTCGCCGCCCCATGGCGTACGTTTCGAGCTGGAAAAACACGGCAGAGAGAACAATGAACGGCGAGCAGGGTATCGAAACGCGGTGTTTTACTGCGCGCCGTGTGTTTCGTTTATTTAAAACCGCGGCCGGACGATTAAATCAGCGCTAAATTCGCGCATGCGCGCGCCGCCGGCTGCGCGCGCATACCGGTTCCGAGATATATGGCGTCGCGTCGTGGCCGGTACGCGTGCTGTGAATTATTGTATCGCGACGCATTAGTTTTAAACGATGGTTTTCAACGTCACCGGCGAATTTATGAATAAGGATAACCGGGATCCCGTGGTGAATTACTGGATCGCGGTTCCTGTATCAATCGTGCGCGTAAAGCCGGTTAGAACGTGTAACGACGAGGTTAGACCGCCGCGTGTGTTTTGACAACGTTGCGAGAAGAACGAGACCGCGGCCGTGTTTATACTCGTCGACGTGTTTTTCGACGTTCCGCGAAACAAAGGAGCGGAAACCGTCGGTCGATGTGACGCAGTGGGGAGAGGGGAAGCGCTGTGCGTGTTTTTTTTTCAAGGCAGGAACGTTGAGATTATTCGCGATTTAGTGCGTGGAATTTACGGATTGAGGAAGGTCGTGTGTAACAGTGAGACTCTTCATACGCGTACAAGAAAATGTTCCGGAAGCGTCTGTGTGAAATCAGGGCTCGTTCGAATCGTGACGTCAATTACAGAGTACTTTGTGTTTTTAGTAATTCTAGACTATCGAGATTAACGTGATGGATGGATACACGATACTTTCTGTGAAAGCTGCGATGCCGTTTGCGCGATTTCGTCCACGGATTTGGCGGCCATTATGGAATCTGGTGCATCCACGTGATACATCTTGGTAAGTACACAGTATTCTATATATTATTTTTTATTTTAATTCCTTGCACTCGAAGAAGACTCTAAAAAATAATTATACACAAAATATCGAAGTAAAATAAGTTTTTTTTATTCACTTCTCACGTACACGCGTGATTTGTTTATTTATTTTTTTATTTTATACCGCCAAAGCTTCGAATTGCTATTTGTTTCGAACGAAAAAATGTTCGAGTGCAAGGGATTAAACATTTTTTGTTATTTAACACGACTAACCAAACAGGTGACTCGTTTCCAACTTTTTATTTTAAGAATTATGTACGCTATATTTAGACACGCAATACAAGTCGGATATACAACACATTATTTCTATATATATCGTAGTAGATTTTCACGTTTCTTTTTCAGCTTACAATGTTCTTCTCGTATTCATAAATACAACTTTGTAATAGTACAAGGTAGAACAAAACTTGTTACACCCTTATTTCACTCCACAGTGAAAAAAAAATCCCGGAAAAAGATTATAACGCGAACGTGCAAAAATTTAAAAAATCCTAGGATCCACTAGACTCTTTTAAAAAGGTTTCCCGTCTATGAAAAACTTTTTTTCATACAAATAAAAATATTCCAATTAAACGAATTTTCTCGTAACGCAGTATACCAATTCTTTTCCCATTCACTGTATATAACTCGCGTGATTTAATCTGTGGACAGTGATTCTTATTAAGCACCTTTAAAAATTCGACGAGGACAATAAACTTACGAATCTTCCAGGCCGCTAAGCACGGTGAAATTCCGCAGAGAAGGAAGATCACTGGGACGTGCCCAAATTTGATATCCCGGCTTCGTTAAGGTTTATCCTGCGCCTTGCCGTTCAATCCGATTAAACGTCGAACCCCGTGTATAGTTACCCGCATCGTTTCTCGATTACCAAACCGTGCACATCGTTCCTTTCTATTCGATTCGCGTGTCTGAAAATATGCGCGCGAATATACTCGCCGGCCTGTGTACCCGCGGCATGACTAATTGGTCGCAATAATGGCGACGATCTATCGCCACTCAGGGTCTAGCCGTTTACCACGTCTGCAGATTTACGACGAGGACTCGATTTCGCGTGTATCAATTGCGTTCTGATCCGCCGAGATATACTACGTTAGGAGGCTTACCTCGAAATATCGGTCTATCGCGGTGTTACTCCGACCGTTCCCTTCTTTCCCCTTCTCAGTTATCGAAGAACGAGTTCTCGAAATGTACTACCCCCTTTTTTCGCCGGCATTGTTCGAGGTATGCCGGCTCGTAGATTACCACGGAGAAGTAATACGTTGGTAATTTACAACTCTCGGCTAAGCCGCGTGTAACGAATTTTTGTCCTGTAACTCGGAAAAATCCGAACTTTCTCCGGTCACCTCAACTTCCCTGCTCTCGAGGCACCGGTAAACACCGTCCATTTTCGCTGTGGCTCCGAGTTGGACAACCGATAAAACACGGTGTTCGTTTAATAGTTGGAACAATTACGAGAAACTCCGATTTTTATCACTTCGCATTCGACGCCATTTTCGCGCGAATGAATCGATGAACGATTTCTCAATTTCTTGAGACGTTTCGCAGCATTTTTGATGAATTTCTTACCTCTTTTAATAACTTTTAATAACATTTTAAGGGTTAACTCTTTGGTCTAAAACCCTGAGTGAGACTCATGGTAAAGAATTTGTGTCATAAGCGAAAACCACGAGTCTATACAGCCGAATAACTCGGCGCGAGACCGATCTTCTCGTTTACTATCTCTCAGTCGTAAGATAGCGCGTATACCAAGGGGTTAACGCGTAATTTGACGAAAAGGTACCAAGAAAAGTTACGAAAAGGAACGCGCGAATGAATAGAAACGCGCGTTCCGATGCGAAACAGCTGAAAATCGTCTTCATCTTGGTAAATCCCCGGGCTAAACACGGGAAAGTCTCGAAGCCGCGTTGCATTAATTTATCTCGGCAAACACCAGATGATCTGGTTCTTTTAGAGAGCTGGTAACGACCATCGCAGTGTGTAACTCAGCGAGCAAGGATTACCGTGAACGATACTAGACACCGGGTATAGCGATATGAAATATACGTTGCCTATTTTCGGGCCGTTAATCCGGCTGGAAGCATAGGCAGAACGGAGCTTAATTCCGCGAGACGATGGGGACAGAGAGGCCGGGAAAGCCGGCCTGATTCCGTGTACCCGTATCTCTTTCTCCAGGACCTGTGCATCACGTTCTAAGATGTATAACGAGTGGATTTCCGTCCCGGCTAGAAAGATGTTTCGGGGTAACGGGAGGAAGAGGGAAAAGGAGGCCGGGAAAACGCAGGAGGACGCTGCGTCTGTCCGGCAGATTGCCAAGAGACGGTTTCGGCCCTCGGAGGCCATCGCGCCAACTGCAACCTCGTGGGCGGAATTTAAAACAGCCCTCCGACCGTTATAAGTTTCCTGCTTCTCACCGGGATACTGCTCCTCGAGACACCCCGCGCTTCCATTAATTGCCAGGATAATTATTATCAGACGACTGGTCAATTGGTCCGGCCCAGAGGTGAGAGCGTTGATGAAAGAGAGCCGATCGCGAAAGAAGAATCAGGCCACGTCTGGCCAATAGTAATAACGCCTGTTCCGTGGATTTATCGATTACGAATTGCTGTTTCATATTTCTATCCTTTCACGATAGACTCCTTTCGCGATTGAATTAACCTCTTCCTGTGCCATTTAGCTCGACGAAACTCGGGCCAAAAAAGATAAGTGTGATCGCGCGCTAAACAGATCAAACTAGATGGAATACCGAGAATATACAGTGAATATATAAGATAGCCAACCTTCTTAAGACCTACGATACAGTTAGAAGATGCTATTCGGTTGTTCAGAAAGTCATATCGTTTCTTCTTGTGGAAATGAATCACGATTTTTAGGCCAATGCGTTTCACGTGATCATGAACGGTCAAATTCGACAAATTTTTCTGTTTTATGCGATACTACTGTTGAGGAAGCAAACTCTAATCCTTTTACTCTTATAGAGATTAAGAATATCTTAAAGATCGTCAAGAAATCAGTCTGTGAGCTTGGTCTGTTGTAGTTTATGTTTGGTCCAAAATCTTCTTCACGAGTCAGACTCGTTATATTACGGAAAGGGGTTAGAACCAGCTTGGTACCAGTTAACGAAGGATAACCGGATCGGATTAGCCTCTTTCATCGATTACTCTGTATCGCTACAAATTCTTCCACGCAACTTGAAAATTACCACCACGGTACCTTCGTGACATCGGTTCCGAATTTCCCCGATTTCCTTCTTCTCCGCGAGGCCTCGTTAACGTTTCAATTATCGCCGTGCGACGTGGACTTATCGGAAACATTCTGGCGGATTACCGAATTTACGACTGCGGAATGGCGGCGCGGAAATTATCTCAATCGCGGTTACGAAAAGAGAGAAACGTATAAAAGGGACGGCTGTCCAGAGGCGCACGCGAGGATGAAAGATTCGGCCGTAAATCGGCGGGCAGGAAAGGAGAGAGCAGCTTCCTCAAAGTAGCACCGGGGAGAAATTACGCGCGCGTAATTCTCATCGAGCTACCGCGGTCAAAATGGCGCTCGTATGCGAACAGGCGCGATAAATAAAGCGTCGCCGCCGCTGCTGTTGTTGATATCGCAAGTGCGACACGTAATTAACGTCGTCGGCATAAAGAACGCGTGTCGCCGCGTTTACACCGGGCCCGGGCCATTATGCGCCGCGCTAATTTCGAAAGTTTCCTTTTTCGTTAATTATGTTATACGCGGTTCGATTTAAGAGCGCCCTCTGCCTGGCTCTGCTTTGTCGTCCTCAGGCCCCACTCTCGAGATTCCCGGTGAAACTCTCCACGCTTATCACGTTGAATAACAGTCACGTACTCTCGCTTTCGCGATTTCAATCGGCCAAAGAGAGAGGGAGAGAGGGAGAGAGAGAGAGAGAGAGAGAGGAGGAAAAAGATCCGGAGGAAACCACTTCGATTTTATTAACTCGGTTAAACGAACTTTCAAACGAACACTCTACATTGTCGCATGGGAATTAAGCCCCTCGGATAAAGAACCTGCAACTGTGTCTCGCTTTTGTTTTGTTCCAATCGATAGATATCGAGAGATAAGACGTTTCGTTATTGGGACGAGTGTGTGTTCACACGTGTACAGGTCCAGTCGAATATTCGCAGATTTAGGTGTTGTAAATACCGGTTGTAACGGTAACTGGTTCGTTACAGACAGTTAAACGTTTTGTTTATTATGTACATTATGTGTATATTATATGGAATTTTATTTAACACGTTTACTCGCATGGTGGTCTTCTCAATTGGGCCATGTTGATCACCAGGGACGGTAATTTTTGTAATTTCAACCATGCCTTAAAAATTTCCATACCGTTAATGAATGGAGAACATTCGGAAATAAAATATACATTCTTCTATTTTCCATTTTCTCCTGGTTGACTAGAAGTTTTCATTTCATCCTTGTTGTAATATGTAATTATCACAATAGCGGATTAACGTTATTCCATGTGGAAAAATAATTAAAAAATCGAAATTTTCATTTGAAAATAAGACCGTTATGGTTATAGTATCTTATTTTATCAATTCCATAAGGTGTAGCTACATGAAATCGAGAGATTTTGAAACACGATTTCCCGAAAATCTTGGTGGAAACCAGAAAAATTTGATTCCGTATCTCCATCTGATTTTTCCACGAGGAATCACACGGTGTCCTGTTTTGCGCGTTACTCGGCCTGTGTACATCGGTTGGAGAGGAGAAATTGCGAAACAGCTCGAGAAGCTAGCTCGGTCCGGTTAAATCGGTTGAGCAAGGGTCGCCGTAATAGATCTGTTAACGGGCAGTTATGTCAATTAGGTTAACTCGAAGTAGCTGGTTTCTGGATTACTTAAATAGTCATTACACTCGCGGATCCGTGGCCTCTGCGATGGTCCTGGCTTTACGGGGCTGTTTCGCGCTCTCAGCGACACGAAACGCGACAACCACTCGTAAAACGATCCATCCTCGACCAAGGAGAGGTTCTTCTTCTCGTCTGGCAATCTCGCCACCCGCTTGTCCCTGGTTTTCGTAATTGAAATTGCTCGTGATTGTCTGCCGCGCTGATTCCTCGGCCGCGCGTGCGCCAATGGCCGACCGATCCTCTCGACCTTCTGCAATCGTTGATGGATTACCCGCGGAGACACGCGAAACCTTGCGAATAGTCGTTAGTATCCGGCAATGTCGACAGTTCAACGAAATTCCATCTTAACCGCGCGTTTCGAGCCATCTGCGGCTGATTTATGCGTCTGGTCACGTGGACCGCGAATGGCCAAGTAGTAGATTAGTTTGTTGTGTTTATTATGCATAAACGTTCGCGGGATACAATTTATGGTATTTATAAGGCGACGAATGTGATTAGTACGGTGCGAAAGGGAGGTAGCATAAGTCATACTCTTGAGGATTTATACCTGAATAAATTCTCAAGAGAATTAATACCTGAATTATACCGCGTCTTCGTAAATATGATATATATAAACGATATTAATCGAGGTAGTATAATGAAAATATATAAGTGTAAATAATAATTCTCCTGTCTGAGAGAGAATTAGTAGTCAAAAGTAAAAAATCCGATACGAGTCATTTTAATACTCTTGGTAGTTTTACTATGAAAGCAAATAAATGATTTATTTATCAATGATGATCATCGATTAATTATGGTCACTTAAGATCAACTGTGATAGAAAATAAATTGTTTCGAGTCTGTACCGCCGCTCCAAAATCTATTTTTTTAAAGCTTTGTATTTTACCGCTAATAAGTACTCCAAAAACTTCTAGTCTATAGTACATGCCTATAAACAGTGCATACAATTGATATTAATTAATACGATTTAATGAGAATAAAAAAGTAATCGCGATCCTATTTTAATAAAATATCGATATAAGTTTTATCAGAAATAGAGGAGCATATTTTCAACAATAGGAAAAATAAAATATCCGGAACGAGTGATTATAAATAAAAAAAATTAATTGCATACAAAATTAATCGCAATCTCTCGCAATTTTGCCGAAGATTATTTCGCAATGGAAATAAATTGTGATAACGTGAAAGAACGCAAGGTAATATAGGCGATAGAATCATTCCCTCTGAATTATTGACTCGGATCACTTACCGACATTGTCCCTCTAATTGGCAGACGACAATCCCTACTCTTCGGAGCGTCGAGCTCTGAACTCTAAACTGATTATCTCGACTGTAGACAGTCGACGAACGATTGCATACGCGTATCTCGCTCGATCTCCTCTTCTTTTCTTCCTTTTCGCGCGTTATTGCTTCTGCTCGCTCGGTTGCGTGCCCCTCTCTCCCGTTTCGCGAGTCGGCAAAACATGAAAGCGGAAAACAAAGCGAGTGTTCCCGGACGAACTCGAGACGTTTACTTGCTTCCACGAAAAAAAATCCCGTATCACCTATCTAACTGACAATGACCGACCCGAAACTGCTGCCAATTAGAGGGGAAATACCGTATACGCCGCGATTCTGTATCTTACTCGGTAGTATGATCGGAGAAAAATGACCCAGTTATAAGGTAAATTCAGTGTACATATGTATGCATGTCTCTCGACTTCTTACTTTCTTCAATCTTTCCACGTCACGATTCTCCTCGCTGTCAAATTTAATACTTTAAGTACCGCAGAATGCACCAGTTTTACTTTTTCTATTATTTCATCTCGTTTACCTTTCGCGTTAATTTCCAACTTTCCAAATTTCAAACATTTGCAATTCTATATCAAGTGTGACTCGACATCTGGATATTGTTTCAACAGATACCATACACTTAAAAATTACAGAGTACAACAATAGCGTAAATAAAATTGATCCTTCGTTTATTTAAATTACTCTATTTTTTAGTCGAAGTAAATTTCAGAAGCGTCGAGAGTTGCAAATCGAAGAAAATCGAAATATAATTCGAACTGTAAGATAGTATCTCGAGTTTCGTGCGATGTACGTGTCTGACAAGTAGTATAACCGTTTTCCTTTCGTTTCGCCTCCTTGACACAGCGCTTAATATTTTCCTCCGTGGAATTACGTCACACCGATGCAATAAAATTATTATCATCTCTGTATTTACAAACGACACGAGTAGGTCGTTGCCACGAGCGTTCGCCGTCTTCGAACGCTTAAGAACGTTTGCAAATGGATTTATGCTACCGGCGGATACTCCGGTTTCTAATTCTCCGAGCTGTGTGTGCGCTTGGAATCGAGATTCGCGCGAAAGGGACGCTTGTTACCCGAGACTCGAGTTGCGAGAGTGCAAGAATACGCGGTTGCAAAACTCTCCTTCGCATGCTCTCTCTCTCCCTCTCTCTCCCTGGTTCGAGTGATTCTTCAGCTGATCCGTTCGCCGATCAAAATCGAAAGTTGCTGCCCATTCCGGTTTCTGTTACGTGTATTCAATTTTGGCGGTACACCGTGCTCGCAACGAAGTTTGAAAATTGGATCTGAAGGTTCGTTTCGCTTCTGAAAACGTTATCTGTCGACCGCCGGTAACGATGTCGGTAATATGCCGGGGAGAAGTTGAAGTTTGCCTCGTGGCTGGATATTATTCAGGGCAGAACGGTTCGAAGTACGTTTGTATAATTACCGGGCTAATTTGTTGCTCGCTGGGTTGATTGCAGATGTTTTAAGTAGATAGAACGCCAGGGCGAAGTAGAATATCCGGAAAATAAATCGCACAGCAGAAGTTCAGGATTAATTGCCAGGTCAGGGATTTTGCGGTAAAAATTCGCTCGTTTTTATTTTTCCTCGTTAATCCTTTCATTAATTTTATCATGTAAAATTAAGAAATAATTTACTATAAAGATGCATAGCAGTAATGTTATCTTATATCGTCTTCTTCCTTATTTGTCAAAATGTACAGAGAATTTCCCTCGATCGTAGGTACAATTTTAAAAAATGTAAAGGAAAAAATTATCGCTATTTTATTCATTGACTGTTATCTTTCATTTGAGAAAAATCTTATTTTTCCTAATTTTCATATCATCGGTATAAAAGTAATCCCAACGTAACTCTGAGATTCTGCCGATTAAAACGAGCCCAAACACGGTATCAATTGGACCAATATTAATTACAGTAATTAACCGGACGGTGATAACGAGTGATACGTAATCACCTAAGAAAATGGTCCGATTTGTACAGTGTTTGGACTCGTATTAATCGGAGGGATCCGAACAACGCGTCGATGCAATTTTCAGGTATCTTGGATAAAAATTAGGGAAATTAAAATTTCCTTATCCCCTTGTTTACTTTTTCCAACTCCGGCACCTCTTGTTCTGTATTTGTCTCTCGTCCTCGTTTCCCCGATTCCCTCTCCTTGTCAATCGTCTCAGGTTTCGCCTCGCCACCGGGAGAAGTGTGGAAATGATCCATGCGAATTTAATCGAGTAGATTGTATCTAAATTTAACCAAGCATTACCGCGCTACGTATACACCCCACGTCTCCGTTCCCGAGAGTGCCATTTAAAACCCAATGAATTAGGAAATCGTGATTCCGTTATTCCCTGACCTATCCCATTCTCCATACAATTCACCGTAAAAACCTTTCAACAGCGGCGATACTACTCGAATAACACGCAGATAAACTACCTCAATCCCGTTCAAACAAATCTCTACACGGCGTTAACAAAGTGCCAAAAACGCCGCGTAACGGCGATTCTTCCACGGGATCGTGGAAATCGTTGTCGAACATTCAATTACGAACGCATTATCGGTACCGCGAGATCGGCTAGCACGAGAAACTATCGAAATCTTCCATAGATCTCGCTCGTTCGTTCGCACGCGGGGCGAATAAATTATGAAACGATACAGGACCGTTTATCGCCGGCCGATTACACGCAATGTAACATTTACGAGGCACGCCGGCCATTGGAGGCCCAGGAACGTACCCTTTGCGGCTCGCGCCTGCGTAAATTGTTCTTTACGCCGGCTGTCCGGGCGGCCATGCGCAGATCGCTGCGCAGATATCGTTACGTATGCGCGCGCATGCGCGCCGCGCGCGATCCTCGGTCTGCCGATATTCCCGAAGTTACGCAACACGTGTCGCGCGGCCGCTACGTGTTCGGTGTCCCGGTGATCCGCTCGTAAACATTTTATCCGGTACCGCAGCTGTGCCATAGAGAAGAGTGCTACCAATGACAGAGTCCTCGCCGCGGTTGCTTCTGGATCGGGCTGACGCGGTGAACAGATTTTATCGGTACCCGTTGCGAAACCTAACCTCGAACGAACGAACGCGCGTTGCGAAATCGAACGAAGCGGAATTAATGGCAGCTCGACGTCGAGCTCGCATAACGTCTATTTATTTGCCGTCGCGTCGCGCAGGAGTGTTCGAGGATCGGCGAATTCTCGTTAGTGCGAGAGATTCGTCGCGTGACATGTGAAGGGCGTCGATAGCCAAGATGGCGGACGCGTGCTACGTGACTGATTCTCGCGCGGTGCGTAGGCAGATTCCAACTGAAATCTTCCGGCTTCTCGACCGTTCGATTCCACCTTCGCCACGCGATGTGATTAATACCGATTTCCACGAGATCGTGCACCGATCACCAGTCGCTGAATAAATTACCAATCTGTGACGATGCGAAACGACGCCATTTTCGGACGTCATTTGCTCAACGGTCACGCGTGAAGACAAAACGTGGCGCGATGTTTCTTCGAGAGATCGCACGGACGTTCGCTGACCAATTACCCGGATCGGAAAGTTAGTTTTAGCTGTTTTCGTGTTCCTGTTGACGCGTGGCGAACGAAGAGGACCCTGTGAAGCGTTCTTCGCGATTAAAAGTAAAGGTATGTGCCAATTCTAGCGGTTAATAAATTTCTGCTGGAAATATATCGAGGTAATATTTACGAAACACGTTTGTAGGTTATCGAGGAAATTATAGTCACCGTGATTTTAATCGAGAATTCGTATTTGTAGAACGCGTTCGGCGAATTATCGATGGAAAAGCTTCGTTTAGTTGATAGATCTATTTATCGAAGAATTTCACTAAAACTGGTTGAACTTGATGACGTATAATGGTTATACGCGACAAGTGCATTATATATTTAGGAATTTCGATTTAACGGTTATGTGGTTCTAAGCTTTTCGAGTTTACCCGGTTATGATTTCTTGGCATCTAGAGTGTTAAACAGTGATAATGGAAAATAGGCAGATTTATCTCCTGAATATTGGCGGTCAAAAATAATTAATTTTTAAATATTCGATTTCCAGAAATCTTTTACTTCTATATTACTTTTTAATGGTTGATCTTCCAATTATTATACCGCACCTGAGCATAAAACTATGGAAATTTCTCATCATCGTTTCATGAAGAATTTACAATTCTTCAAATAAATTTCCGATTATTAATTATAATTGTGTTCCTGATTAAAATTATTTTCAATATAACGTAGCGAAAAAATTTATTCCGTATTAAGGTATTTTATTATTTCTTTAAAATATAAATTCGTTATTCTGGAAATAAATTTTCGGTTATTAATCGAAGAAAGCGAAGTTATTAATTAGTGCTCCTACTTTTAATTTCCGATAACATTCGGATTTCGGATTTCTCTTTTGCGCATAACGAACGACGGGATGCTGGAGGTCGGTTATGCGATCAGACAGGCTCGAAGCAACAATTTTGATAAATCCCCCGAACAAGATAAAACGGGCGCATTAATTTCGAAATTCAATTTCTGACAAAACATCTACGAGTCGGTGAAATTTATATCGGAAACGGGTTCTCGCACCGGCCGATTAAAAAGACGTCGGCTAATAAAAAATTACATAAACCAATTGCGACACACGGCCGGGGATCACTTTAATTCGGTTACTTTCGATCGGGATCGCTTTCTGTATTTACGAGTAAACGTTCGCGTGGCAATTATTTCGCAAATGCAATTACAAAAAGCCTCCGCGAAGATTCTCCTCCGAGTACGCACACGCGCGTACACATAAATTAAGAAGAAAAGAAGAAAGTAAATAACAACGCAGGTAAAGGGTGGAAGTGAATAAATCAAACATCGAATTTTTAATATATATAATTTTTTTCACAGCACTCCTGCAGCGTCCGCGAACAGTTACGCACCTGACCGTTGTTCCAATATTGTATTTTTAATAATACTTCATATTCAATTTACGCGGGCCGAACCCGCCTGCGAGGCAATTAAATTTCCATAAAATAAATCGCGAATAATTATAATCCACATCGGTACGAAACGTTTCTTCTTCCCTGGGCCTCTATGAGACGAGATAATTAAGGTAATTGACGTTGTTTTACGTCACCGACAGTTCCGATAAAGCATCCACGCATCGGCCGTTCTTTTCTCCGCGTCGGCTTCCTTTTAATAAGCACACACTCGTTAAAAGTAGCCTGCTTTCAGGTCGGCGGGTTCGCGTGTATAGAATTAAATCCCCCGCGTTAATCGAGGCGCCCGGGCGCATGGCGTCGCGACCGACTCGCTTCTCTCTGTCGGTCCTCGATCGAGCAAATTATTTTTAATAACATTGCTCCGCCTTTACGAAATTCGCGCTATTGACTCCGTCGAATATCGATTTAAAGGGAGAGAAGAGCTTTGTTCGCGACGTGTTTACCACGAGAATATGTCGCAATGTGTAATTGGCTGAATTGGGTACCGAGTAAATCGTTATACGGCACTGTAAATGTTGAAAAGGAAAAATGGCGGCGGTTCATCTTCTCTTCTAATTGTCACCTGAAGCTTAGGGTATCGAAAAATTCAGGATCAGATAAATCTGCTTTTAGAGAAGAAATTATTAATAACGTTTGGTCTGCGGTCCGCATGGGATTAAATCAGGATTAATACATAATTATACATAATCGTATAAATTCAGAAAGTAGCAGTATACCTGCAAATTTCGTCTTCATCGTCGCGTCTTTCTGGCTTCGAACGAAGAAGTTTGGTCGCAGTAGATTAGGTCCGCCATGAGCGGACAATGTTCTTCATGGAAACCCTTGGACACGCGCCGACCGATCTCTTTCAGGAAGTATACCTGGGAATTCTGTTTTCAACGTCGCGTCCCTCTAGCGGCGAACGTAGAAGCAGAAGCTGGTCGCAGTAGATTAGGTCCGTCAGTACCGAACATAAAATTTTTTTTCGTGGAAACCCTGGGACACGCGCCGACCGATCTCTTTAAGGAAGTATACCTGGAAATTTTGTTTTTAATGTCGCGTCCCTTTAGCGGCGCACGTAGAAGTAGAAGCTGGTCGCAGAAGATTAGGTCCGTCAGGATCGAACGTAAAATTTTTTTCGTGGAAACCCTAGGACACGCGCCGACCGATCTCCTTCAGGAAGAATACCTGGGAATTTTATTATGAACGTCGCGTTCCTCTGGAGGCAAACGGAGAAGTTTGGTTGCGATAGGTTAAATACGACACGAGCGAAACCTAGAGACACGCGCCGACTGTTGGATGAGTTTGAGTCGTGGTGGCTATTGCTCGGTCATTCGACACTCGAGACGTTTGTCGGCTTAATCAATGTTGCGAGGCGGTGGAACGTGGCCAATCCACGGACTCGTTAAATTATCGCGGTGGATAAGTGGACGGCAGATCGGAGGCGATCCACGTGACGGGAGTGCGCGATTTACCGGGCTCGCAGGTGTGACGAATGGCGAGAAGTCCCGGGTAACTAGCTTCTGTTCGCGGCCTGCGATCCGCCCGATCGATCACTCCGCGAATCTCGAGATTAACGGCCCGCGGATATCGTCTAGCAGCTGTATCAATCAATCGCTCCTCGATCGATTTTACGGCAGTCGGAAGAAAAATTGCCGACGTTTCGATTGCGTTGATTGTACCGGAAGACCACACGGGTGGATCGAGATAAGACCGGTTTCGAAATCCCCGTTTTATTTCTTTTTCTCCTGCTTTATTTATCTAAACTCTCTCGTTTGTAAAGAGGGTTGTCGACGAACGGCGTAATTGTAATTCAACGCGTATTGTGTGTTTATTCTCAACTTCTGCTAGGAATCTCGTGAAAGACATGATGTCTTTTTAATTAACGAGAGTATTTCGAATTGCGCGTTGAAATGCACTTACGCGAGCTTTGCGTTGGAAACGCATTCTTCGGGTTCTTGTTTAATTAGGCGAACAAGACGGGATAGCTCGGTATTGTTCCATTGGTTAGGCAAGTTGTCGGAAGAAAAATGAGCCTCGAGTAGAATGCAATCGGCATAACAGTTAAGGTGCAGCGGGATATTAAAGAGAACCGTATTGCCGTTATTACGCTGGACAGGTGTTATAAGTCGCCGACGGAGATTTTCAATCTCCTGAAATCTCGTGAGCTGGCAAAAAACTTATTTATCGGATCATCACCGGGTATAGTGAACTGTCTTCGGTAAATGTAGACCGTGAACCTCGCTGCAATATCGGGATACCGAAGGCAATTTTGGTGAAGATGATAGATGCATGGTCTGATAGGTTCAAGAATCGTGTGCAGGCAAATGGTGGCACTGAATTTTCGGATAGATACGAGCAAATCGGTCCTTTCACGTCACTCCGTGTATTTTAAATTTACTTTGGAAATTATAAAAATTATTTGAATTAACGTCAATTAAATTTAAACAGAACTTGTCTAGACCTTGTCTAAAGACGATAGGATATAACGACACTCTATATAACGTTTCCATTGTATCGCGAATGAAATTTGGAGGAAGATCTCGTTAGATGGATGCTCGACAAATTGCTATTAGGACACATTCATTACGAGACTAATAAACACCTTCTACGAGTCAGGATGAATGAAGGTTCTCGCAGCAGCCAGAGCGATTCATCGTTCCGCCATTTAAGCGAGTATCGAACACGTATATTACACTGCGGTAACGCGAGAGTCGAGATTTAAATCGATACGTATTACCCGCGTCTATTAACCCGAAACTTGGAATCTAATTTGCAACCGCAACGGCAATTTTCGAAATTAACCTTGTCGTATGAAACGCTTTACGTCTTCGCGTGTCTAACGCGGATTTGCTTTGAGAATTCGTCACCGCGTTTAAAGAGATCCGCGAAAACGGTGGACATCGCAGCGCCGCGTCGCGGCGGCAACGCGGATGACGGATAGCCGGCGATCAGCTGAAAGCGGGTCCACACGGGCGTTTCTTCGTGGCGATAATTAAGACGCGAGCAATTACCGCGCGGCCGGCTTTATAAATCGTCGCCGTATCTCGTTTGCCGGTGGAACTCGCGGAATCTGTCCGCGCCGGAAGTGGGAAACGGATCCGAGCCGAGGGGCAAACTGCTCTCTCCCCGATATTTTCGCCGGACGGCGAAACTCGAGAGGCGACGGGACGCGGCGCGTCGACAGCTCCCGGAGTAGCACGAGCCGGCCGTTCACGGAATCTATAAAATGCCCGAGCTATTCAAAGCGGAGAAGTTATAATGTTACCGAGAATTCTCCGCGAGAGATGGTTATCGACCGGGCAACGTCCGCGCCCGACGGTACCGACCACGTAACGTTCCTCCGCCGTGTCCGGACGCGTTCTGGTCTCTCCGGTCGTCGCTCTGTCTCTTTCTGCTCCGCGCATGCGCGATGCCACGCCACGGACTCTCCAGGACTAAGGAGGCCGCGGCGGAGCCGGCTGATAAATGGACCTGGCTGAAATTTCAACGATAACTCCGTATACGATTTCTCATGAGGCCGCGCGCTCTCCGCCGTGGAAACGCCTCCTCGTTTTTGCCGGTGGCCGTTCCACCGTCCGACCCTGAATTCCGTCTTCGCGAAGAAATTTTAAGCACGCCACCGACGCGCCTTCTCCACAACGCGAAATTGATTTTTCAGCTGATCTCCAGCGCAGGAACCGCCGTTCGCGATGCGTGTAATGTAGCACGGCGGGGGTACCGAACGGGGCGGTTGGTTTTTCTAGATCCCGCGAAGCTTCGGGAATTTCGCGAGGAATACGTGATTGTTGTATGGGATCGGTAATGGTTAGTACACTTCGTCCAAAGAGACGCGTGAGTACTTATTTATAGACTACGAATTTCGACGGTTGATCCGCCTCGTCGCGTTTAGATTAAGTTTAAATCGTTTTAGAACGTTTTCCCGCTCGTTTTCGCGAAAAATTACGAATCGGTTCGCAGTGACGTATAATGCGACGTGGTGGGGTTGCGAAACGGAGCGTTTTTTTTTTCTAGATCTTGCGAAGCTTTGGGAATTTCACGAGGAATACGTGACCGTTGTATAGGATTGGTAATGGTTTGTATATATCCCTCTTTATTTATAGACTGCGAATTTCGACGCTCGATCTACTTTGTCGCGTTTAGGTTAAGTTTAGATCGGGGTCTTTCGTTTTCCCGCCCGTTTTCTTCCATAATTTCGAATCGGTCCGCGATGTCGTGTAGTGCAACGTGGTGGGGATTCGAAACGTTGCGGTTTTTCTAGATCTCGCGAAGCTTCGGGAATTTCGCGAGGAATACGTGACCGTTGTATGTGACCGGTAATGGTTAGTATATATCCGTGTTTATTTATAGACTGCGAATTTCGACGCACGATCTTCTTCGCCGCGTTTAGGTTAGGTTTAGATCGGTGTCTTCCATCTTCCCGCTCGTTTTCTCGAATAATTTCGAATCGGTGCGTGTTCGTTAAGAGGGTGGATAAAGCAAAGGAAATAAAATATGCGGTAAAGGCGGAGTGCGTGTAAGATATAACGGGTCGGAACGATAATCGTAATGGGCATAACCATCATCCTGTTGCCGTGAGTGGCAATTCGCGCCTGCTGGAATTTCGTGTTTCCTCTCTCATACTAATTCGCGCGTACTCACGATAAGCAGCTAGAGTTGCGAGTGTATTGTATTATATCCTTCACTATCTTTTTTTTCCCCGTAAAATGGCGGTTGTTGGTCTCGTGTAATATTCCTGATTATGTAATTGCAACGGAGAGAAGTCGTATATGAACTTTTTAACGTCCATACGATATACGAAACAAAAATCCTTTCTTGCAATTTATTTTAAATTAGACCAATTTATATATAAATATATAGAATCTGAAGTACGTGTAGATTTTTTTTAACTCGATCGATCGTTCTTTATTCGAAATGTAGAAATAAAAATGAATTTTATAAAA
>NIJG01000005.1:2018337-2061035 GCA_002201625.1 Euglossa dilemma
CATGTGTATAAATTATCGGATAAAAATGAATTTTATAAAATAACTTCGTTCCGATATTTCGCGTGCTTTTATGTCGTCTCGAATAATAATAGTACAGTTATCGTCGCCCACTCGTCGTTTTAATAGGAATGAAAAACATCTCGATATTATTTTTCGTAGTTTGAAAATATCGCTTGTCCAAGCAGTGTGTGATTAGGAAATAAACTTATTCACTTAGGTCGAGCAGAATCAAGTTTTACGCTTGACAAATTGCATCGATCGCGAGGAGGCTGTAAAATATCCATAAACTAATTTAAACGTAATAGGTCGGAGGAATTTCGCATTAAACTTTCGTATAAATAATCGAATAAATCACTCGATAGGTTTTCTATCATTACGCTTACTTGCAACGTCACTTCCATTGGACAAGATGGTATTGCAATTGCTGGTCGCGAGGTTTTATCCCTTTTTCCTTCTCGGGAATCCATTCTTTCTCGTTTTACTGCATGAATTAGATCCGGATGCATCGCTAATTCCGCCGGAGAACCGTGCGCGATATAATTAAGAGTGACAACCTACATTTAATAGGTAGCTAGAGAAAAGGGAATAGGTAGAAGCACGTGCAACGGTATTAAACGAGAAACTGTAGCGACGCATATTGTGTATTCCTCCATATTTCGAAATGAGAAGTAGGTACTCTAACCAGCCCGGACGAGTTATGTTTTATGCATTGTCGTTTCCTTTTGCGTGACTGAATCTTGGTGAAAATTGTGATGGAAGAGCAAAAAGTTGTCTCATAATTCGAGCTTTCTTAGTCCCCTTTCAGACAAGCCAAATAAAATATATCTCGCATTCGTCCTGAGAAATGCTTAATTTAAATTCTACAAAATTTCCATAATTCCCGGTAATTACGCGATATTCTATAGTTATCAAATTATCCCGTATTTGTTACGCGGTAGAATCCTCGCTGCTTCGTCATCTACGCGAGTTAATTCATATAAATATGGTACATTCTAAAAGAATTTATTTCGCACTGGTCTATTTTCCATTTCCTAGTATCCTCGATGAAAATAGTAAAATCGAATTTCATAAAATTTCCATAATTATCCGGTTATTTTATAATTCTCTGTATCTATCTATTTGAATAATATAATTAATAGATCTTTTCTCATCTTCAATTTTAATTTCAACCCAGTGTAACGTTCCGTTTTCATAAAATCAAACCACCGGTTATCCGATGACACGAATAAACTACGCGTGGGTCGACGTAGAAGCTTCCGGGAAGATTTCTAAAATCGATATCCTTTTTCCGATTAGTGATCAGCTTCTAATGANTCTATCGAATTTAAATATTCGTTACTTCGCTACTTAGGGATATAATTAAAGATACGGTATCCTAACGATGCTGAGAAACATCTTAAAGATACGTTTTCAAGGCATTGCGAAATAAAAGAAATTTTGATCACTATCTAGGATAAAGACGGTAAAACATTTCGCGTTTCCTTTGAATTTTATAAAATTTCCAATTCTACCGGACCGAAAGACATAAAACGAAACTAATTTTCACAAACCCGCTTGTCTTTAATTTCCTATCGTTCTATTTGAATAATATAATTAATAGATCTTTTCTCATCTTCAATTTTAATTTCAACCTAGTGTAAGGTTCCGTTTTCATAAAATCATACCACCGGTTATCCGGTGACACGAATAAACTACGCGTGGGTCGACGTAGAAGCTTCCGGGAAGATTTCTAAAATCGATATCCTTTTTCCGATTAGTGATCAGCTTCTAATGAAAATCCGGCTAAAAAGACGAAAGTCGTAGCGACCGCTTTTTCGCGCACAATAATAAAACAATAGAGAGGAGAGTATTAAACGTTGGAGTGGAGAAAAAGGAGGGATTAAATAGCTTACGAAGCACTTCCACTCGAGGTATTTCATCGGCGATTGATGGGAGAAAAAGCTCGCGGAAAAAGAGGCGAGGCGAAGAAAAGTCGACCGTTCGAGTGAACTGTCATGTCGAGAGGTGGGGAGGGCCCGATTCCGGGTCGGGGCCCGTCGGGCCGCGTATCATACGTGCCGCGAGATATTGTGTTTCGAAATGCAACGGCCAATGCACCGCATCGTCCGCAGTCACGGCAACAAGAGAGGAACGATTGGATCACGTTCCACTTCTGCGGTTATACTAACGAAGCACAGTGCCGTTCTCAAATGTTCCGAAGCGCGCCTGTAGATTTCGGAGTGATACTTCTGCGGTATTCAGCCGTGGAGGACCTTCCTCATGCAAACAGACTCTGCCGGCCTCGCTCGAGCACGTTCGACGATTCTTCAATCGAGTTACCACTAGATCCTTCCTTTTCGCCGCAACGCTTTTCATCCCGCCGACATCGCCGTAAAAACAATTCCTGCCAACGGGATTATGGCTTTGTTTATTTACAAACTACCGACGCGTGCTCTTTGTTCGTTGACTATAGAACTACTGGAATGTATACCTAAACACAGATGCATGCGAGTGGTATTAATTAATCCCATTCACATACGAATAACGTGGAATTTCACGTACCCGGAAAATACTATTTAACTTCTTCGTAACGAATATAAAAATATCTATAGAAATTTTTTATTTTTTTTAGAGTTAACGCTGATTGGAATATAACAAAAAATAATTTTAGCATTGCCATTAATGTAGTATATATTTTTAAATTCAGAAAATTTTCGTCCCCGTTAAGAGAAAATTCCTTTGTCGTTCTAATTCGATCTGTAAAAATATGGAAATTTTTTCCAAAGAAATTATGACACACATTCACACCCAGTTTTCGTACTTGGGTTTATTTGTACTCGAAGAAGAATACCTACGATTTTTTCTTTCCTTTTTTTAACGAAAGGAATTCGTCGTAGGAAATTCCGTAGGATTTTTCCGTTCGTAAATAAATAAACAGCGAGCGAAGGTTGACGCGAGGCGAAAGTGGTATGTAAAAAATGCGGAGAGTAGATTGGAAAGTGGCGGGGAGAATGGTGGATGGAAAGCTGATCGGGCTAATCGACTGTCATCTTGAGAAATGTTTTCGCAAATGCCGAGTGATGCAGCTGTTGCCTGGCTCGTATCGAGAGAAATGATTACGAGGCAGATGCCGTGGGAGATAGTATCGAGCAGACGTAGCGAATAGAGAACAATCGTTCGGTACAGGTGCGCCCTCGTCTTATTCCGTTACGTTGAATTGTTTTCAGTGGCGCTCACCGCTCGGCCCCCCCGGTAATGCTCTCTACCCCCCATCTCCTTCGAGTCGAAGGTGCCTATTAAGGCGCCCATTAACTCCCCGACGCCGAGACGCGTCTCCCCGCGAAAATATCATCCGCCAGGAGAATTGGGTTAAGAGCGAAGAATACCGCGTCACGCGGATGTCACCGTCCGTTCAACCGTGAAAAGTGCCGTACCTGGCTGTCTTCGACAGATATTCCAGTTATACTCACGGATCGCGAACGAAAACGAGGCTGGAACATCGAAAGACACGAAAGTGAACGGTTTTCACGCGATCCTGATCCCTAATTGCACCTAGTGACACCGGTTACGTCGACGCGTTTTTTCTAGGGACATTCTAGTGTTCGTTTCTTAACACTAGAACTACTCGATTTTTTATAGATATACAAATAGATAATAGCAGTCATAGATAGTAATTTTAATTCATAATCGCAGTATGAGTGGAACGTTAATTTTTTTTTAAGTAGGTATACAGTTTTGGTAATTGCGAAAGGGAAAATTCCGAGTTGTATCAGAGTAGGGATAGATTCCTTAGTTCCTGTTGGATGTACCTTAGAACCGATATATCGGTTATTCATTTTTCGTGACTTTTTGTTTAGGAAAAATAATTTTTCTCTCTTTTTCGTGTAAAGGTACATAGGTATTTTTAAGTGTCAAACATATCATTTTGTGGGTTGCTTATATTTGGCGTCATTCTTTCAAACTTTTACTTTTGTTAATTTTTTTTTTAGTAAATATCGAAGAATATTATCTTAAATCGTGCGAAGAAGCAGAGAACTAAGCCAGTCGTTAGGCTTGTGGTTACGGAATGCGGTAATCGGGAATATTCAATTCGGTTTTAAGATTGAATCCATCAGGTTTCACAAAAATGCTTTATTGCCCGACTAAAGTGGGAGATAAATATTCCAAGCCTAGTGATCCACATAGTAACAAAATCGATTGATTTCCAATCCGGTAACCTTGATTTCTTCACGTGCCCCGTAATTCTCCGATACACGCTTTTATACGCTTTCATACCGCGTCGATAGCTCGCAATCGTTAGTCTCGTAACTCCAAAAAAAGAGAAAAAAAATTAAAAAACGAAGCGCACGGCTATATCCGAAAAAATCGATCATCCTATTTTCCGGCTGGTTAGTTATTCGATCGAGAAATATCAGCGTGGCGCTGTAATTCGATCGAGAAGGAAAACAAATTCTACCGCGTGGTCATCATCGGACGATTCTCTTCCGGATTACGCGCCGTTAAAGCAACAGCCGCGTTATCCTGCTCGTAATAAGAGCAGACAATTACGCAGCGTTATCCGGTCAGCGAAATCAGATTTCCTGGTCAGACGTAGAGAGCTTATGTTCCTAATGTAAAATATCGACGGCCGTTTGATCCCTTAAACCCAGGCACACGGCTTTCTCTCGGCCAGTTTCGTCGCGTTCTGCCGCGTCTCGGTCCACGGTACGCGGTACTTCGTGAATGTTCGGAAATCCTCGGTAATCCTCGGAAACATTCGGGCTCGGTGTACCCCGCGAGCATAGTCCTATCTTGAAACGCGGTCGTACGCGTGGTTCGTGACTTCTCGGTACTCGTCGGGTTTGTTCGGCTGGGTTCGGGTTCATTCGGGTTCGGGACCCCGCGAGTGCAGCTTCGCGGGTCGCGGCGTGTCTACGGCGAGTCGAAACGCGGTCGAACAGAATCGGGTAGCGTATAAATCGTAGAGAAAGTCGACTCCGGTCGTCTAATAAACGATTCGTGAATAATTGCGTTACGTTTAACGGAAATACGCGGATTGTTTCGCGGTCTCCCGGCCAGAGCCGAGCAGTTCAGTCGCAGGTTACCGAGGGAAAGGCGACGAGGTGGGGATAAGCGTTGCTTTAATCGAGGTCTCTCGAAACGCGCGTGGCTTCTTTAAGATCGATGATAATTGTAACGTTGGTTAATTGCATCGCGAGACCTGGCAATTTATCGCTAACGATTCTGCGTCGCGGTTTAAACGCATAGAATCTGTCCTTTTTTACCTCTCGATCGGACAGTGTATTTTTCCGTTGAAACGCTAAGTATCGCGCGTACAATCGTCCGCGAGGATATTCTCACGCTTCCACCGGCAGAGGATTTAATAGCCTTTTGATGCGGATGAAAGGTGCAAAGAAGCACGCGCATTTTCTAACCTCTTTCTAAGCGATATAAAATTGACCTGCAATTTATGTTTTCGCGCTTTTAGCAGACGTTGCGATTCGCGTAACGAAATCCGTATTAATTACTTTATCAATTCTACATTAATCATACGTTATATTTTTTTTACCATCTATCACCTACTAACCCCATAAGTGAGACGTGATAATCGCGTTTCATCGTTTAATCGTTCGAAACGATCGATCATCGATCTCATTTAAAAAAAAAGAGCAGAGTTTCTCAAACCCTCTATTCTCCAACTCGCACTTGACCTTGAATCGAAGATTCGCACGGGTATCCCGACTTCCGCTGTCCGAAGAATCTTTCGGGACCCTCTCTGCCGTAAAGACGATGACGTTTATGACAATCCCGTAAAAAGAAATCGCGTATAAATTAACGTGTACGGGACCGTTCATTCGGACCGCGGTATCTCACCGTGTCGTCGCAATGCTTTAAACTTAATATCGGGCGTAAATCTCGGGAATTTTTCCGAGTGGCGACAGGCCGTCGTCGGGGACCGCGAAATATTAATCCCCGTTTGGGGGGACCGAGCCGATGCGCGAAATTCGTGAAACGCGATCATCGAATGATAAATCCAGCCGCGCTCGGCGCTTTATTACACCGTAACGAAATCTTGTAGCCTCTATCGGTTACGTAACAAATATTTCAGCCATGAATTGAGAGATAACGCAGCGCGGCGATTTTTACGGGGGATTTGAACGGGAACGCAATAAATTTTTCCCTCGATACGCATCGTTTTATTCTGTTTATTATGGAAAGAGAGGAGATGCACCTTTGCATCCCGTGCAATGGTCTTTGTACTCGTAGCGGAGGCTGGGTCCGCTTCACTTTTCTCTCTCTTTCTCGATCTGATACCGCGGAACCGGTTTATAGACGGAAAAGAACAACGGGATCGTAAAGCCGGACGCGAGAGCTTCAATTTTGGAGGAGTATCGCTTATCTTTCCTCGTCGAACCTCCTCGTCCAAGAGGAGGAGGGCATCTAACCGTGATTATCCGAATACTTTTACGGCCAATATCGCTTTACAATGTGCAATTAAATGAATTTCGACTCGGACACGATCGTTCCGCGAATAAGGCTGTAAAAGCGTAAATGGAAGATAGCGACGCGTGTAATGCACGATTTTCGCTCCGCGCGAAAGCTGTTTTCGGCTAAACTGAAAGTAACTCGCTGGATATCGAGCCCGCGAGGTGTACAGAATTTTAAGCAGCCACGATTTCGATTAAGGGTAACGAAATTAGCACAGAGCTCCACATTTCCTCCACTTTGTTTCTCCATTCTTGGTTCTTCTTTTCTTTGAGGGATTTTAATGCTTGTCGCTTCATTTGGTGTCTCAGAAATGGCTGATGTTAGTTGTTCTATTCTAAATGAGGAACTGCTGTTTTTTATTTATTTATGTTTGCATTACAATGACGATCCATGTTGTTACCAGTTGTACGTGTTAAATATCACGTTTGTCATGTGACTGGATTATATTTTTCATGTTTTTTCAATCATGGGCAATATTCGAGGGAATCTTGGAATTTTTGTACAACTTTACTAAATGTTTACTTCATTCGCAATAAAATTATACGAATTCTACACACTTCAGCGCTAGAATTATAATAAGTGTCATTTCAGGAATTTTATTTTCGCGATTATTGAAAATTTCCGTTCAAATTGGATCACAATTACATAAACTCTTTTATTTCCATTATATGATATTAATTAATATCAATTGCACGCATTGTAGTTAGGTACATATTACACACCGGTAGCTCCTAGTCTTAGGTAAATTAAATCCGAACTCTTCCTGTATTATTTCTATTACACCAAACACGAAATCCTCATTTAAAAAAAAAATTCTTCAAATATAGCCACATTTTAAGAAATATTCCAGGCGCAATAAAATTACGAGAAATTAATCTCCCACTCTTCCTTTGCCCGTTCGATTTCATTACACGTGAAAGCCCAGGCTGTGAAAAAACGAGAAAATCCTCGAAGACACGGTCACATCCTCCTCGCATCGGAGACCCAATAAAAACGTCGAGGATTAAACCCTAAATCTTTCCCCGGTATCATCGTTATCAAATTACACGCGCTAATACCTGTATATATTCACACTAGGAGATCTGGTGTGGTGCGTTGTTTTCGAATTACCCAAGAATTGGACGAGAAGGACGCAAGTTCGAAAAGGACATCCATCGGTGGCGGACGAGAAAAAGCGAGGCCGTTTGCCGTAGAAAGGAAAACGTACAGAAGGGTCGAGGAACGGATTTAACGAGCGGCGTTTCCATTGGATAAAATCGGCCAGTGCGTGTTAGAGTGGGGGGGAATGACCGTGTCCATTGTCCCGTTCGCCGCGAGAGGCGCCCTCTCTGTCCTCCGAGCGTTATCGCAACTTTCTTTTAAACAGCCCCCGAGAGTCGACTGGACGAGCTTTTAGCGCGGGTATAAAGGCCAGGAGTGCCGGCAGAGAGGAGACTCTCTCTGGGAGAGAGAGAAGGACGCAGACAGGATCGAGGTAACCGGAAGACTTGAAATCTGACCGCGTTCGCCAGCCAGGGAAACAGAAAGGCCAAAGGACTCTCTCACGGAGTCCGTTGCAATTGTTCGCGGAAAGTTTGTTGTTCTTTAACTCCGGCGAAAAGCGTCGCTCGCCAGGTTAGGCTGAATGGCTGATTCTACCGGATTAAGAGGCCGCGATTCCACCCGCTGACAATCTAGCAGCGAAGTTATATCTGATCGTTTGTTTTCTGACGGTGCAACACTGTTTTTTTGTCTTTTCATTGTCTATTTTACGCTAAATTAACGATAGGACTGCTTACGTGTAGCGAGTAGTTGCACGTATGGCACAAAGATCAGGATAATTGCTACGATATATGCAGGAATAAAGTGTAATCAATCGTGTTTCGATCTAAATCAACGTTGACAGTAATTAGAATAATTATAAATTACGCGATATCTAATTTTTTTTTATGGATTTAACACCGGTTTTATCCCTTTGGGGACGAATGTCATAATATACGTGGAAGTTATTCAATTTTTCAGAATGAACACTACATAGAATATAGCGAGATATAATTTTAGCGTTGTCATCAATGTCGTAGATATTTTTTAATTCGGAAAATTTCTCTCGACTTTTTATTTTTAATCGTTTAGTGTACATCGAATGTATCGTTAGCTTCGTTTCTCGTCCGCAAAGAACGAATTTAAAATAGACGGATTGCAGTTAGAATTTACTGTCACAGTTGTTTTTGTCTTTTTTATTTTTAGTCTTAAATTTCTGGAGGATCGAAATAAGATATTTGTCGTGGTGTTGTCTATATTTATTCGGTACAATTTAGTTGTTGGATATTTTCATCGACTAAAATTACGAGATGATGATATCGCGAGTGATTAATTGTAATTATTATTACAGTTATCGAGATGGATGTTTTTATTATAGTATTGACTCAAGGAAACGTAAGTGTAAAACGATATAAAATTGAACAAACAACCGGAGAACGTGAAAGGTCGGAGTTCATGGGGCACCGTGTTCTTGAACCAAACCCTGAAACTGTAATCACGATTACTGAGTAGGTGTGGGATCGACTCTACTTTTACAGCTATCGATATTCGAATCAGCAGCTCCGTTAACGTCTCGGAATTCTCAACATTTCGAAATCTACGTTTCAATTCTCTCAAAACTCTCACAATTTTCAATTATAACTTTACTTTCGCGAGAGGAATATTTCATTCTAGAAACCAAAGACACTCTCGTCTTAAAAGTTAAGTGAGAATTTATTTTTTAACCGCTTTGTATTAAAAACGCATTCGTATTTACGTATCGAATACCAAATCTGTTTCAAACGACAAACGATTCAGATGAATTTCTTGCAATTTGAGACTAGTATAAAAGATTGCGTAAAAACATATACTGGACGACAATTTTGATATCGATTACGCGCGGTTACTCAAAATATTTCTCCTTTCCATGAATAATTTCTACGAAATTGAAACGAGAAATGAATGATCATCTTGGAACTACTAGAGATGGTTTCGCACCTAATTCTTGAATTTTTCCAATTCTGACCAAACACATTTCTCAGCGAACTTGATGTGACCAACGCATGGTAGAAGGTACATCATCGACCCATCTGATCGATCCTAGCCTAACCTTTGTTGTTCCGTCAGTATCCGTGCATATTTGGCTTGCCGTGACGGTGACAGGAGGACGCGCAGAGTCTGCGGTGGCGCCCCCTTGCTCGCGACGAAATATTAATTTTCCCTGGCGCAAATTACGGTTATTAATAATATAATAATGTAACAGAGTGTCGCGGCCGTGTATCTCGGCCGGGATAATTTATACGGGCATTATACGCGCGTTCTAATTTATTCGCTGATCCAGCGACGCCGTTTTATCGCGTCGTCGGCATCGATCCTCCCTCTCCCCCTGCTGCCGTTCGCGAATCATTAAATTATTGCCGGCAAATAGATGTAAACAGTTTTGAAAGTGGAAAACGTATTGGCCGAGCGATAACGCGTGATGAGCGGTGGAGATTTAAAGAGATTGCGAGCGGCCGATCGTAACTCATTCATACGGGCTGATAATCGCCGCGGCAAAACTGGTTTGATAAATCTTTTGTGCCCGTCCTTCCGGCCCAGGCCATCGGCTAGACAGGCAATATCGTACGTGAGCTGCGAAACCCGGGGACCTTTAATTGCCCGGTGGAAATAAAAATTAACAAAACCGCCCGGTCGAAACGAAACACGCCGCTAATGGCCGCCGCTGCACATGGTTGCAAGGGCTGAGGGCGGGTTTCCACCTCGGCTACCGTGAAATGGAACTCGCCGTGGTATGGATGAACGTCAATTTCCGGCGCTCTATCTCTCAGGCTGCTCGATTTTTCCGTTTTGCTCCGACGCTGACTTCGGCGTATACGATATCTGAAAGAGAGAGAGAGATGGAGGAATTTATCGATCTTCCAGGATTGTTGCGGATGTTTAAACATGTCGCGAAGTTAATTGAATGGCGAGCGTAACGCGTGTGGAAGATCGGCAATTGAAACGTTGAGATGTTAGGGAGGATTAGTCCGGAGGTTTGTCGGCGTTAAGATACTGGAAAATTGAGTCGCGTGTTTTAGTAACGGTAAATCCTCGAGTGGAGATTAGGTGTGGACGAACGGACGCCGCGTGTATATTTTAATGGCACTGAGCACAGGAGGCTGTGGTTGTTAGAGGAGCAATCAGGTTGGGGAAGATGCAACGTGAAGGAAATGAAACACTCTCGGGTATTAGGGAGAATTAGAAAGACGTCAGGAATTTTTCATGGGGTATTAGAAAATCGAGTCACGTGCTTCGTAACTAATAATATACAAATATATATTTATCTAATATTTTTAATACCATACAAGTAAATAGACTATACTCCTGATTAAAAATTTGGCCAGGAACCACTCTAATCGCAACACTGATTTTGTAATAAATTAATAGTAAGAAGGTAGGGTACAGCTACAATAAATCTTTGGTCAGTGTCAAAAGAGTTTAGAATATTTAGCGGAGATACATATTTCTAATCGTTTTAGAAAATATAAAAAGAGAGTGGTTATAACCAGAGAATAGGGGAATGGCGAAGATAGGAGGTCACGTTAGGGTAAGATAGAAACCGGAGAACGTGGAAGAAAGTGTGGAATCAGCAGGCGAGATGGAATTTTGTTATCGGGCGAACGAGTTCGTCTCATTGTTTCGTAACAATATTTCTCAAGCACAATCGATGTTCCCTTCAATACGAGAGGCGACAAAGAAACGTTTTCTCTGGTTATAATGAAATCCGTGCCGTATTGTCGCCGGGACGTCCGACATTTCCTTATATTGTAAGCGAAACCAGAACGCCGCAATTTCCCGATTCACCAGCCAGAACTATCTAAACTTCTCTCAATATAATTGTGTCAGATAGGAAGTTCGGAAACTGTGCCGGACGTTTGCGAAACAAAAATTCACACGTAACCGTGCGTGCCTACGACCTGTGAGTCGCTTCGACTTCCACCTGTCTGTCGATTCTCTGCTTTCCACCTTCGATGGGTTAAGATTCCTCCGTCTTTTCGGGCAAATTCAAATTCATTCGATGCAGTCTTCTAATTCGAGTGGTAGGTCTTTTAATTTTGAGCCGAGAATGACGATATAGGGGAAGGAATTCGAGTCTTTCAGGATTGGCTCTCGGAATTATGAATGACGACACAAGGAAAAAAATTTTAATCTTTCTACTTGAATGAAACATAAAATCTTCAATGATGATATAACGCAAAGAATTTAGTTCCTGCACTTCGATTGATTGATAGGATTATAGATGACAGTATTAGAAAAAGAACTCGGGTCTATCGTCTGAATTGGCTCTCGGAATTGTGAATGACGATACAAGGAAAAATACTTACAGCTTTCTACCTGGTTAGAATATATAGTTTTCAACACAGAGGAAAGAATTTAAGTCCTGCATTTCGATTGGTTGATAATGTTATGGATGACAGTGTATCGAAAAGAACTTAGATCCTGCACTCGAATTGGTTGGCAGGGTTATAGATGACAATATTAGGAAAGGAACCATAGGTCTCTCAACTGAATCGACGCCCATCTTCGCGAATGAAAGTACGAGATGTCCTCACTCGGTTGGATTATAATTTTCCTCGAGTATCATCTTGGTTTCATATAAAATCCGCGGTTGCGTGCCAAAAATCCCGTGAAGCGGTTAAACAGCTATAGAATCGAGTTAGTTCCGAAGCTCGTTCCGAACGTTAGACGTGACAGTTTTCCCCTAGCTATTAAGTAGTGTTGCGAGCCATGTCCCCTGATAATTTCTTGGTGCCTGCTCGTCGATTCGCGTCGCGCAACAGCGAGTTCCAAGCAGGCGATTTATCACGAACGATGCGCGACGCTTCGCAGTTTTCGGCGTAGGGTATAAATTTTGCCAGCGCCAGACAGCATCCTTCTTCTTCGTCGGCTAATTTAATATTTCGTCTCGAATCACGGCCGTTGCTTTCCGAAAGACGCCGCTAAAACGGTTCCTGCCCCGTGGCAGCAAATTAGACCCCCTCCGCCCGGTCTTAGAAACGTTATCGTCTCGACAATGTCGAACACCGTGTCTTGTACGACATATTCTCGCTCGAGAATATGCAAATTTTATCGTCCAATCTCTTATTTTACTCGTTTCGTTCGATATCGTAATACATGTGCATTTATCGCCGAAAAGTAGTATACTTAACTACAATAAACGGAGAAAAAAATTAATCAGTCAATTAATGTTATTAATAAATTATTATTAAAGAAATTGATGGAATATACAGGAATTTTATTGTTCAGTTCTTGGTTTTAACCAACTTGGCATAAATTATGAAAAAGGACACAAACTTTGCTGTTAGATGTGCATGAATCTTATTTATTTCACACATCGAATGCCATTGGGATCATTAGTGAGACTATTGACACTCAATAGCGTCAATGACCGATCATGATAAACTATAAGAACAACAATAACAATTTCTACCGATAAACATAAAGGTAATAAAGGTTCTCGAGATAACTCCCGACGCCATTTTTCAGGTTAAATTACCATCGCATCTCTCATTACTCGAATGCCATAGTGTGTTTTTCTGCACTCTAGAGTCGACTATATTCCTCACCGCTTTTAAGTACTTTCACATCTCCCATCGAGTATCCCATAAAAATCAGCAACGAATAGTCCTCCGTCAATTTCCTTAATTTACCATACGGTATATTTACAGCGTAAATTTCTCGGCAACCGAAGCTACGCGAGAAAAACAATCCGCGACTCGCGCTATAATCGTAGCTAAACTCGGTTTTTTACAACGCCGCGCAATCGTGAAGAAGACAATCGTATTGGAAGCGCGCATGCGCGCGCGTATCGGACTTAACCTCAAAACACCTGCCGCGCGGAGAGAATGCTCGGTGTGGCTCGATCGACAGATATCACGCGCTAAGAGTAAGCGAGGAATAAGTCAACCAGTTTACTGCGCCCCGTGGCCTTTTCACATCGGTGACGCGCACTCTTCACCCGTATAATTTAATATTTATTTTCACTTTTACATCCCGTCGCATTATCCGCCGCTTTACGGCCACCTGCAAACCTCCAGCCTGACCCGAGCCCTACACACTCTCCCCCCACCACCTTGCACGTTCTTCCCCCACCATTCAACCAACGCTACTCCCACCACCCAACCCGCGTCGCACGAACCGCGAAGGAATTATCTTGCGAATTATTCCGCGGCGCTGTGCTTGATCCAGATAATAAATTTCGCATGGAAGCATCAATTAGCGAATTTATTTCCGATGATCGTCGCTCGATTCCGGCTGTACGCGCATTACCAGAGCCGACTCCACGGAGGAAATTATCTTCCTCGCCATCGTGTTCTCGTTAACGCGGCGATATAAATTGCGAAATTCCGAAACTGCCCCGCAGGCCACGACACGGCGAGTTCCGTTGGAAAAAGTTGACGAGCGTGCACGTGACGGCGGACGAAAGTCCGTGTACTGTTTTGCACGAAGTGAACGGGGAACGATGACCGCCGGGGCCCCGTTTCCCTTTTTAATTACCGCGGAAACGAAACGCCGCCGTCCGACGGCCGCTCGAACGTCGTCCTGTGCCGAGACGTCTGCGCACGCGCGCTGGCACGTTTTATAGCTGTGGAGGGGATGAAGGACTCGCGAGTACCGGTGTGGCACGAAATCGCAGATGCAGACTTGGGAAGAGTTCGGCTCGGTCTATTTTTAGCCGTAGCTGTCGCACGGCGGAACGGTTAGACGGAGGGGCGGTGTCACTTTTTACCCCGTGTCTGTATCTCTTATTTAAACGGCCGAGAATGGATCCTGTAGCGGCTATTCATCGGGAATTAATACTTTATTCCCTTTCCAACCGTTCCGCGGATCGAACGTCCTCGTATCCCGTGGTTTCTTCAGACAATATGAAAATCCGAAATTTACGAATTTCTTGTTTCTCAACGTTCGTCACAATGCGACGACAGTTTCAAACTCGTTTAAACTGCGCCGTTATTTCATTTTTTTCACCGTTATTTCGCGATGATGGAAAAAATGCAGAGGAAAGCGTACAATGTGGGAAATAAAAAATAATTCTTGACCTACCTACGTCGGTGTACTGTTAATCAGAGTTACGGTAACGAGCTCCAGTATCAATTTGGGAATACTTTGAGGGGGAAATGTACAGCGACTGATTGCACTGGTCGAGGTATATACGATTACGAGTTCGTCGTGAAAAGGAAGCGGAGCTGTGTACAGTATTTCGACGCGTGATTATGATTCGGGAATTTTTAACGCTCTTTTGTCGGTTCGAATATCTCAGGTTTCTCTTTTAATTTACAATATCGGATTACAGCTAGCCTGGTATCCCGTGCTCTGTATTTCTCTGAATCGAGTTCCATGCGAATTTACGCGAAAGGCGAGCGCGTAAATTAAATGTATCTTGCTTGGCGAACGGACGGTAATTACGATCTTATTTCAAGGGGAAAAATGAAAATCTCGGAAAATTGCTTGGAATCGTTTCGAACTTAACACGGACGGCTATTGGCGGCCAACATGATCTATGTTTTGCGCTGCTGTGCTTCTCTATTTTCGAATCTCGTTTATTCACCTCCTCGGCTATAGTTAAATCCACTCTCCGTATCTCCTTTCCAGATAATCGTTATTACAATTTTCCTTATCGATTTCCACGCTCGTCCGGCCTTTTAAAACAGGGGGATCCCTGCTGAGACGGAAAATACCGGTATTGCTTCTCGCGAGACCGGAAGCGCGGGAATTTTCGAAATTATTTCAATCTCCGTGTTATAACGGGCCACTAGCGCTGTAGAAAGGAAAACGAAAGGTAAATAAACGAAAATCGATTTCCGATTGGACCGAGTACCGAGATAATACCGGTATTCATTTCCGTTTCCGGAAATATATAGATGCGATAACGGTATTGATATTTCGGCGATTGTCGAATTTAGTAATATGTCGGTATCGATAATATACCGGTATATTGGCGCCGATTTTGGTATAGTTCGTCGCTATAATACCCGCATTAAAATCACGCTATTCTATAGAATACCCAGATACCTGATTTATGTCTGTACCACGTGTTATGGCGAAGTAAGACCTACCTCAAAAACTTTTCAGACATTTCCATGCTTAACGTTCAAATTCATAGTTTAACATCACATTTTTGACAAAAGTGTAATGCTTCTTGCATACTAGATGATTGTAACTACCAGAAACAGAAAGAGCAGACTTAATTACTTCGAATCTCTTTATTTACGAGACGTTTCAAATTCGAAGATGATATTACTCGTTTTCTGTCTTTCGCGAGGTTCGTCGCTTCGCTAAGTACCACAATGTAAAGGAAAATATCGTATCGAAGAAGAGTTGAGATATAAATTTTGAACAGATAGTATGACCTATCGTGTAGATTTTTATTCTCTAAAGGGAAGAATACTCGTGTTATTCTATAGTCATAAGAAATGCAACGTTTAAACTCGCAAAACGATTTCAGTGTCACTATTTCGCGATTCCACCATCAAACACTCCGCAATTTCGTATTACGTTAGACAATATTCTTCATTTTTGCGATTTTGTGTTTTTTCGTCGATGTGCATACTCCCGTATTCTACATCTCGCGTTGTCACGGAAAGCAGCGTTATTCGCGTAACGATCTCGAAGGACCCCGAGCCTCCCGGCATCAGATAAACCCATAGGCCAGGCACAGAAGCAGCGAGTAATTAAATCTTACGATTAGACTCGGTCGTACGTTTTCCCGGTTCTTTCAACGAGTCCGGGGAACGTCTGTTCGCTATCAGGGCCAACATTTACGTAATGATCCGACGCTGGCTCGATTGTCTCGTGCCCCCTCCCAGAAGGAGCAACGTCTGACGATCTTTTATTACTCCATATAACGAACCAGCCTCTTCGCCAGCTACTATCGATAAGTGTCGAAGGAATCGAGGCGAAGAATCTCTTCGTGGCAGCAGTTTCCAGCCTAGCACGCTGCAGCATCGCTATGTCTCCCTCTGCGCTGCTGTTTCCTTTATTTTCCGCAGGGAACCGGCCAATCGTTATCCCGGGGTACTTAGCTTAATGGAGGGTTAAGACACGCGAGAGGAAAAGAGCGGCATCTCGTGAAGGGAACGGAAAGTAATATCGAAACGGCGCTGCGTTCGATCGGGCTCCAATTCTCGCGGCTCCAGAGCCCCTCTTGGATTGTCCAGTCCCCCCATAGAGACGGGGGGTATAGGTCCTTCGGTCTGGGGAACCGTAGATAGGTAGAGGGCTCAGGATAACTCGCCGAGGTAATTGTTGCCGGCTGTACAGCCTCGAATCAACCGTATAATCGCCGGCCAGCAAATCAAGCCCGAGAGAGTGATGCAATTAACACATTCANGCCGGCTGTACAGCCTCGAATCAACCGTATAATCGCCGGCCAGCAAATCAAGCCCGAGAGAGTGATGCAATTAACACATTCAGGTGAACCAGTTCGGGGATAATTCACGTTACCTAGACCCCCTATGCTCGATGATTGCCTCTTTTCACGAGAGAGGGAAGCCTCTAAGACGACGGGAAATGAAGGGAATCGCGATTTTTCCAACGGTGTTGTACTTTTCGATGGTCTCGCCGAGTTAATTAACCTTGGAGGCTCGTTCGAGGAAAATTGCCGAGATTATTATATTCGGACGTTTCCGAGCTGGATCGCACATCGATCCCGTTAACTGAAATCAATCATGTATTTTTGAGAATACCACGCGTTAACTTGTTAGTTGCTTCTGGTAGCTCCTGGATAGGCGATCGTAGTTTTCCTCGATTAAGGCTACGCGCAGCTAGACCTATCATTACTTTCGCGTTTTAGGAAAACAAGGTAGGAATTTTGAAGTAAGCAAATAATCATTCGAATTCACGCGAAAATTTAATCGACTCGTTCGCGATAGTTTTATACGGATCGAATGATAAATCAATTTTTAATACGGTACTCTTGAAGCTCAGAAACTAACTTAGAATCTTTTTATGGATTTTTTAAGTATAATATATTGAAATCCGAATTAACTTTATAAAAATATATATTTTCTATGGTGGATGACTCCTGGAAGCCTAGAAATTACCCATTTATTACTTAAATTAATCCATTTATTATTTACAGTACATATATTAATCTATGATCTATAATTTAAGGAATAATAAAATAAAATATATTAATCTATATATTAATATATAATTAATCGTGGACTGTCACAGTTTTGTAATAAAAATAAGTATAGGATTGACGAATTTTGATGCTAGTTCTTCGTCAACGCTTTTGCAACACGGGTAACCAAGTGCAATTTAAAGTTAAAGTCAAACCTAATTTAAAAAGTGAGACGATAGTCATATACAATGTATAACAGGAAGATGAATGGTAAATGATGAAAGATTATGCGAATATAGGTTAGGATAAAAGGTCGAATATAGCTAACAGAATCCTAAAACAGGTATAGCGTATATAAAATATACATAAGATGGACATTTATGGAATCTACCGCAGCGTTATTAACTGGCCGCTGGTTCGTTCCGCGCAATCGAAACAAAATACTCTTCGATATAATACCGGTCCCGGAATCGTAACGCACAGAGTGGAAATTATCCACGCTCGGCGATCTCGATTACGGGTGTGTTGTAACGCGTCGCGACGGGCCGCGTCTCCGCGGTGGACGACAGCGAGCGCGCAATTCCGCCGAGCGGAGTTCCATGCATAATTAGATAGCGGCTATAGTGTTGCGGTCGATCGAATGAAATTCGACACGCGGATTAGAGGGCGTTATTACCGTCGACGAGAAATCATTGATCGTCCCGATAATTACCGGGAATCGGTCGGAGACGTTTTTTGCCGCGCGCGATTACCGTTCCCGATTAAATATTACGAAACCACCGCGACACCTTATCCGCGCCTCCATCTACCGGCAATTTCCGTTATTACCGTCGCGACGCGGTCGTAAAATCGGTCAGCCGTCGGGGCGAGCCACGTCGACCTGCCTGTTCGAGCGAATTAACCGAAACCCGAGAAAACAAAGGCTTTCTCGAACGAATATCGCGGCCTTGGCTCCATTTATGTTTCGTTAACTGTCAAACGGAACGCGTCGATATTCTTTTGTGACCCTTTGTGTCGATCTCTGTTCATCATTTTCATGTAAGTAAGAGTTTGTGATTCTATACGGAATTGGGTGCGAATTAACCGAAACCCGAGAAAACAAGGGCTAATAATAATATTTATATTCATTAATATATATTTATAAAAATATATATTCTATTTATAAATACCAAAAGCAATAGACTGACAAATACCAGACCCATCTACGCGACGAACAGACCTACTCATAAATTACGACACATCATCAAATGCATAGTTTTCTGTAACATCAATTCCACAATAATCTTATTTCTAACTGTTACAATGCATCGTTATTTAAAAATTATAGAAAAAATCGATTTCAACGCGAGACTCTTAATTTCTTAGTCGACGATACTTTGTAGATTTCCGAAATATTTTCCAATTATTGATTCGCGTAATTTCGGTAGCTGGGATCCTATCGCGGATTTCTCCTGCTTAATTCGCTTCTCTAAACACCCAGACGAATTGCTCGCGAGTCGGCGCTACTTATTGTGTTTGCGTCACTTGAATCACGACCGACGCCGGTGTACAATGCGTCCCGCAGAAATGCTGCGCGAATTAACGGCGGAAACGCGACGTCTACGGTTACGCTCGTCTCGAGGAAGCGGTAAATTTTCAGCAGACACCAGGGACCGGTGACACGTACCTTTGATACGCGAGCTGCATGGAAAGAAAATTGACCGAGCATGCACTTTGGAAGAAGTGTCGCGGAGACGTGAGAAACGGAACGGAACGGGGACCAAACTTTGTAATTGTAATCGATTATCATTATGATAAATTGAAAGTATGTGCACGCATTTGGCCCGACACTCACGCACACGCTGGTATTACCGACCTGTAATGTGTGCTTAAACGCAGCATACATACGCGATGATAATTAAACCCGTGTAATGGAAATAAATAGCTTCTGTCTCGCTGAAAGTTTACGTTGGCTTTGCCAAGAGTAGATGCGGAAATTAAAAATCTGAAAACCGTCATTTTAATTACCTTGGTGCTCTTAGTGTTGCCAGACCTTGTGTAATATCATTACGACTGATAAAATTTTTTAATATTAATTTTTTTCTTAAATAATTCGTTACTTAAATGAACAAGAATTTTACATAGAAAATAATCGAGAAATGATAGTATTATGATTGAAGAGGAGTACAATAAACTTCTATTTAGAAATAATCGCTAACTGATTTATTCTGTATCGCAGTTTGCACGAAATCTTATTCGTCCCTTTATCACGGCAATTAAGAACCAAAGTTGTTTCCCTTCCGTTTAATACTCTTAGAAATTGGCATTCACGGTAAACACTTTGCAGAAAATCGCCGGCGCCGCTTTCGAACTCCATTGTGTTTCTTGTCTCGCCAAGCTGAAGTTTCCTTTATTGCCGGGCGCGACTCGGTATTTACGTGCTTTAGATAAATTTTGACAATTCACCAAGAAGAAATTCCCCGCTGTTCCGTTAAATTACGCCCCGTGACTTCGTTTTCTTGCCTCGAAGCTTACGAAATAAAGTTACAACGCGTTCGCAGACACCTCGGGAGTGAGTCGACTTGTAAAGGTACACTCGCGTAGAAACCGGTGAAGAAGATTTATTACCGGAGACCACGAAACCGTGACATTTTCCTCGAAATTTTCTTCATTCGTGCTCCTTTCCTTATCTCGTCGACCATTTAAAGAAATTATAGAAACCCTTTGCGCTATCTGCTTCACAGAAGCGATATTCGTTCGAGCAAATGAAAGATACGAAAGAGAGAAACTAATTTCATACCTGGCAGAAGTTTCCCAGTCAGGGTAATAATCCTGAACGTAGGATCCGCGTTGTGCTATGGCATTATCCGCGATCGGCAGAAGGAAACATCGGTTTGGAAAAACGAAGGTTGAAAAAGTAGAACGAACGAGACATAGTTGCAGGATTTATTCAAATGGGACACCGAACCTCTTATTTACAGCTTGTCACACTGACCAGTTAAGATATCCGGACTATCGACAGATTCGTTCCGCGAAGGCTAATATTAGAAAATCTCGTTAAACACATGTAATAACAAAATAACCCGACGAAAAGATCGTATCATTGCCGGGGAAAAAGCGACTCGACCGTATGATTTACCGATGCCGATTACGAATCTAGATCTTTTGCCCGCGGGATGCTTGGCTTTAATCTGACGCTGTCTGCGACCCTTTCCATTTTGATATCTCGCCGATAAATGCAGGCAGCTAGGCTCATTTCCACGAAGAAATATCGCGTTCGTTAACGTACGATTACGCCAGCGATGCCTCGTTAATTAACTGGAATAATAAAAATTCCCGTCGTTTTTGTCTCACGCCATTTCAGGATAAATCGACATCGGGATCGCGATGGAAATGTACAAACGAAAATTCCTCCACTTATCCGGTTAAATATCTCGATTTTAAAACGGAGCTTGCGATAAAAATGTAGCTTAAGCATCGGAGTTTAACCGACGTGTTACAATTCGCTCGTGGAAGGGAGCATCGAATTTCGTCGGTTGCAAATCAGCGCTGAAACGAAGCAGACAGCGTACCTATCGTGAATATTTTATTAACGTCTTTTATACTGCGTGGATCATTGATCGACAGAAGTCAAAATTTTATTATTCCGGCAAAGATATTTATCGTTGTGAGGCAGGTCAGACATGGAGGAAAAATAAAGTATCGGAAATTCGATATAACCGTTATTTATATATCTATTAAATTTCGATCATCTATGATCGTAATATTCTTTGCTGAATCAGATCAACAAATAAGGTTTCGCGTTTGCTATACATCATTTTGGATATCGGTGGAATAATAAAATAGAATTCTAAGAATATAATTATACTTACATTCTTCGTACGAGGAATTTTTCGCTTAATTTCTGTCCGTATAACCAAACCTACCGATATCCAAATGATTCGAGCAACGAAAATAAATCAGCTCACCCCGAGGATCGTTTGTCTCTCCTGTTCCTTGATCATTAACATCCGACAGCGCGGTATATTTCAAAAACACACCGTTTTACCGAGGTTTAATGCAAACGAGTAACGGCCATTAAAATTAATAACGAAGAATTATGAAGCTTGGAATAGCTGAACCGAGCCTCCCGATACACGTATCGGGTAAACACAGCCACGATCGCTAGCCCCATCTAGCGTTATAAATTTCGACCGGTCGCTGTACGTCGCTCCGCTCCGATCAATCATCGATAAACGAAGAGGATTCGCGCGCGTGTCGCACGGCCTGGCCTAACTTCTCGAAACTCGCGGCAATTTTCCTGCAAGATCTCGGCCTGGCCGGTTCTTAACTAGAATATCTATGTTCTAGCGGCTTTACACGCTCGGCCGCCTCTCTATAAATCACGTAAAAACGGCGTACCTACCCGCGCGACGCCTCCGGCGATCTCCGCCTCGCGTTTCTCCCCCCACCCCTTTCTCGCCGTCCGCGCCCTCTATCGGCGCGGAGCGGTACTAACATTCATTCGTTGCCGTGACGTCGGTGCGATCGCACGCACGCTCGTCCTCACCGCGCCACCTCTCTCTCTTTCTCACTGGGTTCCTTGCGCGAGAAACACGCGCGGACTTTTTCTCCCGTTTTATCGCCGCTACACCTTCTCTCTCTCGGTTTCTTCCCCCGACGCGGCCCGAGATCGGGGAAGTCATTCATTATATCGTTGCAGCGAAGATATTTATTATGAATGATCGCGGTTGTCGTAAATAAGAAAGCGAGAACGCCAAGTACAAACAAACGTGATTGCCTACCGACGAAACAGCCGCGATATATCTCGCGGGGTGGCGAATGGGGGCGGTAATTATGTCGCGGCGAGCGCGCCCGACGAAACACCCCACCAAGATTTATCACGTGCTTCGACGCGGCTCTCTCTCTCTCTCTCTCTTTCTCGCTCTCCCCCCACTCTGACTCCAGGCCCGTGCGTACCGTGTGCTCTCTATTTTTCCCTGCCGCAGCGAGACACGCGACGCGTATCATTTCGCGTGCTGATCGGCAGCAGAGGGGAGAGAGAAGCTGGCGGTTTCAACGAGCGGCCGACACGTTGCTTCGAGGGGATCCCTAGCGAGTTTCTTCCTCGTCGTTTTGCCCTCGAATCTCTTCTCCCGGCTCGCTCTTTGAATTGCCCAGCCAAGGAATAGATCGTTTCAGTCACGCAATTGCGTCTACCCGTACGGATCGCCGTTCTCTCCTCGTCCACGGCCGGCCTCCTCCTCGCGGCGGGGCGGGACGAGTCCGCGAAATTACGCACGCAGAAAATTACGATTTAGATCGCACGAGGAGATTGCCAGACGAGAAGGTTCATTAGCGAAATATTCTTGTTCCAGAGCGTGACGACGATAACGGGGGCGATAAGAAGTCGCGACGGGAGAAAGAAAGAAGGATGGCAGAGATGAAGACTGCACTTTTAAATTATGCGTCAGGAAGATGGCGCTACCTGTCCACGGTAAACATGGTGAGTGGAATTTACTACGTGTTCCCGAGGTCAACCTTTGATTGGCGACGTATTTATTGCAATAGATTTGATATTATGGTATTAATTATATTCTGATAACTCGTAAGCAATAGATATATTTTTATTAGGAATTCAAATGAAATTTATTTCTTTTTTTTACCATGTATCACTAAAATATAGCGTTAATTTGATCTCGTGTCACCAATTGGAAGTAAAGTCGAGCTAATATAATAATTCCAGCAACCATAAGATGGACTTTTATCAATTTAATTCAATCTCGCGACGATGTTACTAAGCGAAATTATTCAGCTGGTTATATTGGGTGAAAAATCATTTATACCTATAAACTCATTCCCTGAATTTTCTGGAGTAATATATAATGCAATAATTTTTTCCGCGCTAGACATAAATAATTTGTAAGAAATCTGGTTTTAACGAGTACGATTAACCGTTCGCGATATTACGGTATAGGTGCGAATATTCTGCATAATAAAATAAGGTGTAATTATACCCGTGAAATTATAGCTGCGGGATAAAAGTAGATGGCATGAGTCGACACTTTTGTGTGAAAGGAGTAAGAAAATAAATTTGCACCGAAAGTTATTCCTTTCGAAACTTTTAACTCGGAGATAATTTTGCTATGGCGTCGAAGTTAACATCCTCCAGCGTTTAAATGACTCTGAACGGTACCGTGCATTTTACGTAATTGCGTAAATATAATTACGAAAATTATACAAGTAAAATTTACGGGAATGATTATGAATCAGAAATAAATTTGTATCGTAATAATACTGGAATTTGTATTCCTGATTAATTATACAAACGGTACAATGGCCATATAGACACCGTTCGTTATCTCCTGTTACGAGTTATATCGATATTGCTGAACATCCTATAGCAGTCGCAATGGAAATCGGGAAATGTTCCTTCGAAGTCGTGGAATCTTTTATCGCCGTGTTATTTTATTACAGCTAAAAGTCATTACACCGCATTCTCAAAAATTCTCACGTTTACGAAAGTGTCTAAAGGTGCTTTCTAAAGAGATAAACTTAGCGGAAGAGACTCGAGAGGGATATCCTAGAAATATAGTCATTAAGGTCACTTTGTTGAAGGTCACTCGTAGGCGACTTCGAGTTCTTCGAAGGTCATCCGTTGCCATTTAAAGCCACTTTAAGGCTACCCGGGGACACTCGAGAAGGTTATCTCAAAGTCATTTAATATTACTTACAGTTCTTCTCGGATTCATGCAAATATCGCAACAATCGAGTCTTAAGGTTGACCTATTGTAAAGTATGACAAAGCATGAAAGCACAATTGAATTAATCACTCTCGCGCAGCTCCTCTCCCAGACATCCAGGGATATTATAACCAGTCAACGTGCATCATCTCTCAAAAGTATCCCGATATACTCGGTCTCGCAATGCGTGATTCGATTACAAAATTAGAAACTTTTCACACGTTACAGACGCGTGCAGCAAAATATTCCGAATAAAAAATAAAGTTAGCGTTAATTATCAAACATTAAAAAGCTGCAAATATAGTACAAAATTTCTATATGAATAAAAGTCAGTATAAATTTTCCCCACAATTATAAAAACGAGGGGGCGATCTTCAATCATCGTTTGGTAAAATTTTGAAGATCGATATTGATTGATATCTTAAATTTAAAATAATATATGTGTGAAAAATATCGAAATTAAATAATTCTACGTGTTCTAAAAGACATCATCGTTTTTGTGACAGAAGATTCTTGAATTTCTGCTATTTATAGCGAAAAAATCGTCGACTGCTAGGGGTTAATACGCGACTTAATAGTCTGCAGCCTGCACCCATGATTCCCCATCAATTTCTACTCTGCAGTAAAACTCCTATATGATTACGAACGTAGGAAACCGTGCATATCCTCATAACCCGCAGTACTGCATACCGCGAGTCTATATTTCCCACCTATCCCGAAAAGGGTAAACAAGAAAACAGGAAATAAATCCAAACATCGATACTCCTTGAGCGCGCGCGAATAGGTTTCCGGTGGAAATGAAAATGGCCCCTGTCATCCGCGTTCCCGTTTGAACATCCATCCACCGTCCTCTGGAGGTATTACCTTTGCCATAAATCCGTGAACCGCAGAGGATCGAACTTTGGTTCGTAATTCGTCGCGGCGACTGGACCGATCGACCGAATCGTTCTCACGAAATTAATTACGTTAATACATCGTTGTCGTTGCGTAATCCAAAAAGTTGCAGGCCGCATCTTTTCGCCGTGTTACGCAACGCGAAGCGTACGCACGACTGCGACGACGACTGGAAATTAATTAACTCACACCTCGTTCTTCGCCGATAACAGACGCGCGACGAGTGGTCGGCTGAAGCCGAGGTTAGCCGAAGATAGCCGAAGTTAGTCGAAGATGACCGAAGCTGAGGCTAGCCGACGCTAGTCGAAGTTAGCCGAAGTTAGACGAAGTTGACCGAAGTCGAGGTTGACCGACGCTAGTCGAAATTAACCGAAGGTGGCTGAAGCCGACGCTAGCCGAGGTTAGTCGATGTTGACCGAACGGGTCGCCGTGGAGGGGATAGAGGAGTAGGAGTGGGGGAAATGCAAGAGATTATTGCATCCATTAAATAATAGCGGGCCGTGCTCCGAAACGTCGTCGCGGGGATAACAGCGAGTGTAGTCGAATCGTGGAACGAAACTCGAGGGAGTCTCGCTTGAATTAAGTCGGATAAATCCACCGTTAGCGACGTGACGCGTATATATGACGTAGATAAGTATACCTGGCGTATGAATCCGGCGGCGAACAGTGAGCAAAGGATGCTGCTTTCGATATCGAAATACGAACGTCGAGATTGTCGTCGTCTTCTTCTTCTTCTTCTTCTTCTTGGCAAACACGTATTCCGCGAGATACACGCGGATGCACGGGATCGATAATAGCCGGAAAGTTGCAGGATTCGATGTGAAGGTTTCTGAAACGTTGAAATTGTGCTCGATGCACGGCAGAGAGGTACTACTCGTAGGTTCGTCTGCTTGGAAGTTTTATTGGAAGACGCGCGCGTTTACTCGATATATACTCGTATTCGTTCGGGAATATCGGCCGTGATAAAGGCGTCACGGATTAATTCCTGGAATTCCGTCGGGAATTCTTCCAGGGGCGTATCTTCGCGGGGCGTCCGGGGGAATTTTCGGGAATTTTTGAAAACCCAGAGGATGAAAGCGTTCCTGTGTACCGTAATGGCGGCGTTTATCTTTCGCGGTTGCAACTAATGACGCCCGAGATTCATTTCGAGAGATATTCGAGGGAGGGCAGGCGGTTTTACGAGACGTTAAAAGCAACCGCGCGGAGGTTAGGATTAAGAAAAGAAGCACTTTGCATTTTATTAAAATTCTTATTTCCCCGCGACATCGCATAATGCCGGCCTCCGCCGAGTTTCTCGAGGATACAATGTCCGAGCGTTTCGAACGCCCAGGCACGCGAGATTCGGATTTACTTCAGCCGTTTTGCAAAATCAGCCTGAATAATCGAGCGCCGGCTCCCGGCACGCGATTATTCAAATTTAATTCGAACGAATATTTTCGTGCGAAATGCAGTTGTACCGTTTGGCTAAGTCCTCTCCCTGGAATTAAATTAAAGAAAAAGAAAGTTCGTATTAATTCTATCAATTTCCACGTTTCATTTATTTGCTAATCTATCGCAATTTTCTTCTTCCAAAAAACATACCAAAATATTTTGATACTAATAAAATACCATAAAGATTAAAAACATATACATATTCAATATTTTAATTACGTCCATAAAATATAGTGCCTCGATCAACTTCGACGTTTTACATTTTAATTTATTCGTTATATCTTCGTATTTTTATTGTATTATTATGACAATCGAAGACGAAATTTCCATTTAATTCTTAGGTACGAGTATTTCATTGCTCAACTACAATTAGGGTGCCAGTTATCATGTCATTTGTAACAAGTATTAATTACCAAATTCTAAAACGAGACACCAGCCTGCTTCCTGATTTACTTCGCGATCTTATTATTTAATTAAAGAACTTTAGCCAGCTTCCGCGTTGTCGGTTACCACGATCGTTCCCGTGATCCTCCACGGTTCCACGTGCAAGCCTAGTGCCGCCGTCTGGCGGCAGTCTTGCCAACCACCGAGTCGAAATTCCCCTATAACTTTCCCGTCTATCTCCTCTTGGTTCGAGCCCGATTACCATCGAAAATTGACTCCCGTGTCCTCGCTTCCGTTTCTCTAGCATCATAACTGTTGAAATAAAACTATTTTGATGAAATAAAAAGATATTTTTATTGCTCGTCGAACAGCTGTCGCTGATGATCCTCTTCTTCTTCTTCGCGTTTCCACATAACTGTTCCCCGGACCTTGACCGGCAAACACGAGTGGACGTATGACCGTGGACAATGGTCGGATAAACGATTTTCATTACAGTGGAAAAGAAGAGGCCCGTAAACCGTGCGGCGATAAAACACGAGAAGCGCGTAATTTATAATTACCGTTCCGCGTCGCAATCAGTTCCCAAATACGACGATTCCTCGTGCGTCTTTCTTCGAGTCTTTAATCGGCTATAAACGAGCTAACGATGTCCGGACTAAACCCGTTTTTCACCGTCGCCAGTTGCCACCAACGTCGACGACGTCGTTTTGTGTCGATGAACGGGCCGGGGCATCGGCCAAGAAAAATCACTCCTCGGGCTGGCTCCATTCGCCATGCGACTTCCTCAGATCCTACACGGACAAATCTCTTTTTCCGTTTGGGATATGTTTGGGTTATTTGTCGGGGTCTTCCGGGTGTGGTTTATTTATTTATTAGCACGTTCCTCATGGTACCTGGATATTTGAGATGTTGGAGGTGTAATAGTGATAGGTGGCGAAGGTGATCAAAGTGTTAAACTTAGTTTTAGGTGATCAAAGTGTTTCTTATTTTAAGATTAGGTGACCTAAGTGTCATTTGCCTCAAGTCTTAGGTGACAAAAGTATTGCTTGCCTTAATCATAAGTGACGAAAGTATTGCTTATTTTAAGATTTGGTGGCCAAAGTATTGCGTATTTTAGTCTTAGGTGATAAAAGTATTGTTTACCTTAGTATTAGGTGGCCAAAGCATAGCTTGCCTTAGTATTAGGTGACAAAAGTATTGCTTGCCTTAATCTTAGATGACGAAAATATTGCTTACCTTAGTCATAGGTGACCAAAGTATTGCTTGTTTTATGATTAGGTGACCAAAGTATTGTTTACCTTAGTATTAGGTGGCCAAAGCATCGCTGTCCTACTCGTAGGTGACCAAAGTATTGCATGCCTTAACCTTAGATGACCACAGTATTGCTTACCTTAGTCTTAGGTGACCAAAGTATTGCTTATTATAAGATTAGGTGACGAAAGTGTCGCTAGTCTTAGTATAGAGTGACCAAAGTGTTGCTTAGTTTAGTGTTAGCAGAGTATTACTTCTTAGATAACTCAGTATGACTCCATTTATAACCGACTAACAATTTCATTAAGTACCAATTCTTTCGTCAGTCTGCTCACTTTTCAGACCTCACAGAGACTATCTATCGATTGATATCCAAGCGGAGGATCATTCGCATTTAGTTAAGAAGAGCGTACGTCGTAGTGACAAAAACCGATGACGTCGTGGATGATTCTGATAAACGAGGAAAACGCGACGGCACCGGGATTATGATTTTTCTCGGGAACCAGATAGCAGGCGATGACGCCTGATTTATGCGAGAGTTACTTCAGCATAGGCAAGAATGACAAATGACTAGCTTTAAGTAACTTGTACGAGCAGCTATAGTCCTGCAAAGGTACAGAAGTTGGTGACAAGTATAAGAAGCGCACTTTGATCGTCGTTGTTTGGGTGATTGATAATAGAAAATTGCGAAACAGAACTCGTAAACAGAACCTGTGTATCGTCAATGAATTTCTAAAAACGTGTCTCCGTAATTTCGGGAATTAAAATCGAAAATTAGTTTCGACTTGCGTCTTAAAATACATTCTCGTTAATTCGGTAACAGAAAGTGATTTCTCGTAAAATACCGCAATCCGCATATTTAATCTCGAATACTTTTACCCGAGAGGATTTAAATCTGCGCGAATTTAATACGTCATGAATTTGGCAAAGTAGCCCGACTATGGATTATAATTATTACAAATTATGACAGTATTTCACGAAACGTAGAACATTGTAAAAAGTCACGTACAAAGCAACGGATTCGCTTTTTCTGTAAGTTCATTTTCCTCGAAATTGTTTGATACGAGCTCCTCTCGCTTTTCTCTCAGGTAATTCTTTTCCCTTCTCTCTCGCCGCGCATTGTTCGTTTCTATGAACACTTAACTTCACATATATACATATAAAACTACGTGTCTTTACGGCCATCATGCGCGTTTTCTTAAAATTCTTCCTTTCCCCGAGCGTCGCAGTTACATTTTATTTTTACAGACTCTTTCATTTCCACCGTACTCCTGTGCTGCTATATTACGTTTACCAGCTTCCGCGAGCATCAAAAAATTCTCATCAATTTCGTACCTAATTCGTTCGTGGGAGTTGTACGCGAAATTTGAAATCGCTTCCATACGCTCGTCGTAAATTTGGTTCGAAGAATCGAATTACGGTCGTTCGGCGTATAATGTTCAAAGATGTCCACGGTCATAGATGGCTTGGTAACATTAATTACCGAGTTGAGAAATATATTTTCAGATAAGTTCAAACATATTTCTTTTTAATTTAATTTAATTCGTTTAATTTAATTTCATTCATTTAATTAATCTTTTACTTTATTAGACTGTATATTCAACAGGAACTGGTAACAGGCTGATTCATATCAAATATAAGAGAATTATATAAGTTTAAACATATTTTAGTTTAATTTAATTTCATTTGTATTTACAATCAACATTACTCCACATCTATATTTTACATAATGAATTTTCCGTAATTAATCTTCGACTTTATTAGACTGTATGTTCAAAAGGAACTGATAACAGGCCGAGCCATATCAAATATAAGACAATTATCGAAAGGTCCGCATTGAAAACATCATTTTTATCCGTTTCAGGTGAAACTTTCATCCAAAAACCCCGCGTTGTTCGACGTCCCTTCTGCGTCTCTGCTTTCCTCCACCCTTAACCGATTTTCCATCGACCTGTCTATAAAACAGCATCCCCCCGTTTCCTCTCGATAAACCGACGAAATTAGTATTCCCTGGCAGGTGGGTCGAAGATCGGAGGCAAACGCGGAGGGCGTGATTTTCCGACGGATTTAAAGACGGAAACGAGCGAGAACGCGTTAATCGGTGGCAGGCGTCGGCGGTGCTCGGCTCGTGTTATTTACAGCGACGTTAAAACCGGCGTCGTTCCTCGAACGTTACCGAGCGGGACGCAATTTTTACGACAAACGCCTATGCGTAATTGCGAGAGCTCTCGCACTCGGAGGCCCAAGGAAATTTATAGACGGAATAAAAAAGGCTGACCTTGTTATTGTGCCCGGGCCAGAGCGTGCCGTTGCTCGCATCCATCCTGCATGGGGCCAGGCTTTTACAGGCGCATCGGTGTAATTTAAGTGCCGCTGGGACACTCCTGCGCGCTCGAGTGCACTATACAATTCTGCATTAACCTAAAAAGGGTTTCTCCGGCTCACTGGCAACTCCCGGCACTTACACCGGGTCTACGCCGGGCGTCCGCGCCGCGACGTCGCGAACCGACTACTGTTTAAAGCGGATACACGCGCGTCAAGCGTCTTCGATTTGGGATCCAATCGAGTATACTGCTGCTCCGCTGTTAGTTTCTTTGATTTCGGACAAGAGAGTCGATCTAGAAGGATGGTTTATGATTTTTTCATGGGACTCTTCGTTTTTACTCTTCGAAAAGTGTTTTGGAATAGGTTAGGATACCTTGCGTGTTATTTTTTCCAGGATTTCGAATTGGTGGGTGGATTGCGGTGTTATAACAGAGTGGAACTGATAATAGACTGCGTGTTCTTACGTTTTGGGTTATTATGAGTCACGTTTCTCTTTTTACCAAGGGTTCTTAGCTTTGAGTCTTCGAAGAGGATTCGGGACCAGAATAGGCTCCATCGCGTGTTATTTTCTCGAGGATTTTGAATTGGTGGGTGGATCATCGTGTTACGACACGGTGGAACTGGCACTCGATTATATGTTCTTGCGTTTAGGGTGATTATGGTTGGTAGATGAATCCGAGTGTTTCTTCCTTTCCGGAGTTCTTAACTTTCAGTCTTCGATGAGGATTTTGCTTTGGATTAGTTTTCGTCATATGTGTCGAATGAATTGTTTCTTGTAGCCTTTTCAGATAGGGATGGGTTCCATAGGAGATGACTCTGTATACGCTAGTCCAATCTGTGAACCGTCACTATTGCGATCATAGAAATAGGGCACTTGTATCTTGCTTATTGGCTAATGGATCATCGTGTTTCACGGTCAACGTGTCTGCAAGGCTTTGGTCAGGAATTAGACGGTGCAAGTGGCCATACTCTTGGCCTACACAGTCCCGAGTCATCAATTTGGAAAGCACCGGCGAACCAATTACGTTCTGGTAAACGTCTATCATCGTAATTTCATTGGTAGTCAGTAGCCTTCGTCTTCACGGTGTTCTCAGAGTAGATGATAGAGTAGTATAATTATTTATATGTAAAAAACTGTTCAGAATCTTCTCTTAATATTTTATATACGTCAGAAGGAACACTTCAACTATCGTTCTGCAAAATCACATTAAAATCGAACTTCGTGTTCTTTCCTTATTAGATTCCTTCTAACGTCAAGTGCGTGAACTATAGTTGCCCATATATATCTTTTCGTCTCAAGCAACTGGCCAAACACCATAGGATCCATTCGTTCTCTTGTGTCTCTGTTCTCGGCCTCGAAAAATTTTCATCCGCGTGCACTCGAACTGCACTGGATTACGCGTGGTTTTTACGAGGAAATCGTTTCCCTGTCTGAAAAGTTCCGAGCTTTCGGCGGAGAGCAATCGCGCGTCAATCTACCGAGCTTTTGTCGCTAACTGCGCGCGCGCGCGCACGGACACAGTTGGTCCGAACAGCGTGTCGCTGGTTGGAAACTATAAAAATACCATTCGCATGGATCAAGCATTGTGTTGTCTCGGCCGCGGCGCTCCATGAAATCCTGTCGCTGGTCCACGGAATGACGTATCAATGACGATCGGCCGCGGTGAAAGCGCCGATGCGGATTTGTCCTCTCGATATTCCCGCGGACCAGCGTTCCAAAAATCCCTTTTGTACCCGCCGCGAATTGTCTCGAATGCCGGAGGAAAGATAGCGCGCAGATTATCTCAGTTTTCCGTTGTTACACGCCGTGCGCGCACGATTGAATCGCGGCAGGGCTTACGGATTTTTCCGGGACTCGGTGCTTTTTGGCAAGTTTGCCGGTTTTAATGAGATTACCAGAACGAAGAGCGCAGAATCAATCCGATGAAACGAGGATGAACGAGTTCGAGAGTGGAAAATTTTACGCGGCTCCTGTGCAGAGTTGTATTGGCCTGTTCGGAAAGTAATTTCGTTTTTTCCCAACAACAGGACCAAATTGTATTTATATTTTTATGTGCTTCGTATTTTAAATAACTGTTTTAATCGTAAACATCGGGGGGATATTTTGACGACTGGTTGCAAATGAAACGAGAGGGATCTTAACCCTTTGCAACCCTTTGACTAAAAAATAGGGTAGTTTAAATAAATAAACGAAGAAACAAATTCAACAAATGTTAATTTCATTTTATGCCATTGTCGTATTTGTAATATTCAAGTAAGAAAGCTCCTGAGGTAAAAACTGATGCAAAGGCTTATCCCTTTGCATTCGAAGACTTTTTTGCTGCGAAGAAACTTTTCTTATGTTTCTATATGCTCGGTGATACCTTTTATATTAACCCTTTGCATTCGGCGATTTTTTTACTATAAAAGAGTAGAAATTTAAAAATTATTTCATTTCGATGTCTCGTATATTGTTATATTACCTTAAATTTGAAATATTAATTGATATTGTTTTATAAATTTCACGGTAATTGACAGTCACCTCTCGAGTGCAAAGGGTTAAAATATACAAAGAAAATTATACGTTTGCGTTTTGAATGACCGGAATTATATTATTTTATTTTTAATGTAGTTATTGTCGCTTAAGTTATGGCGTTGAAACGGACGATGACCAAGAGTCGCATCTCGAGTGCAAAGGGTTAATATAAGAGAGTCTGCTTAATTGAAGTCATTTCTTCTAACAATAAGGGGTAGATTGCTCGGCATACCGGTATCACCGGTGAAAATTTAATCCACTATGCTGGAAGGACGCGTTACAGCCAGCGACATTGAGAGTAGTTCTCGAGTTCTGTTATGGCATCAAACTAGATGCAACGGAAACGACAATGTCTGTTATCGCGTGCTATGCTTCCGGCTACGTGCTTCCGTGGAAATAGCATCGGTAACGAACTTTACGCACGACGCTTCGTCGCGTAGCGACGCTCGCGAAATCGAAGATTCGTCAAATTCGCTCGCGCTGCGCGAAACGATGGTTCCTCGATTTTTTGCAAAATAAAACCCTTTGTTGCGCTCTCGTTCAGGTGCACCTGGCAAACTTTTCCTCCAATTATCCCGTTGCAGCAAATTCCATTGCTAATTGGTCCTCTGTTGTGTCCCGGAAGTGTAACGAATAATTAAAAATTAAATATGTTTTAGAAATCATGGTTGACTGCGTATTTTTCTCAGTCTTTGTCTCTCTTTTATGTCAAATTAATTTGGGAAAATATTTGACAATCTTTTTTCGACCTAGTCATGGTCAAGCATTTGTTTGAGAATGCTTCTAAACCCAGAAATTTATTTTATTTGTAATACTCCATTTTGTCGAAATTTTTGGTAAACAATCTTCTGAGAAATAGTCTTCGAATTTTCCAACACCAATGAAACTTATTTCAATTGATTTTATTAATTTTACTATGTTATGTCCATATTTCTATGTTGTATGTAAGTACATGGGTTACTAAACGATTAAAAATAACAAATCATGAGAAATTTTCCGAATTAAAATATATACACGACATCAGTGACAATGTTAGAATTATTTTTCGATATATTCCACGCCGTTTTCATTCTGAAAAATTAAACAATTTTCACTTACATTATGACATTCATCCCCATAGGGTTATTATATGTAATAGGGAATTCGTCTAGTGACAAGAACGTAAATCTGGGGAAGATCGCAGCGTTTTTAATTGCTCCGAGGACACCTCGGATACAAACAATCGTTAGACCTGCACAAAATTGTGCAGGATAATTGAACTATCCGAAACGTGGTAGTTTAACTATAAGTAGAACTAAACTAAAACTAGATTAAAGCTAGGCTGAACTGCTCTGTCTAGAGTCTGCTAATGAGTTTACCAACAGTTCAATTAAACAGGAAGCTGAAGACGCGGAGAAACTTCACCGGCGCCAGATTTCATGCACTCCAATTTTACTTTCGGAACTACAAACGTACATACGTATAGCTGGAAATTATTAGCAAGAGCAACGGCGTGCGAAAACGGAAAACACGATGCGGCTAGAAAGCAACGAGGCCACCGTAAAAATCTCATAGGGACATATACAATGGAAATGTTAACTGCTTGCTTATTTATCCCGTTAAACTTTCTCCAACCTGCTCAATTTTTTTTTTTTTTTTTTCTTTTTTTTCATTGCGGGAAAAAATAAACCGAGATGCTGTCACTTTAGTTTTTAGCGCGAAAATTGAATTATCCTTAAACGATATTGATGTTCCTAACGCGACCCGTAAATTTGATAATTCCATGTTGATAATCGTTGCTGAAGTTAGTAATCGCTATTTATATTACAATGGTCCGTGTATCATTGATTTCGTGTTATTTTCTTATTGGTTTCTACTTCTTGTTTATAATCTCCCTGACAAGAGTTTTATTTTTTGTATTAGCTCCCGGAATAAAATCACTATTTCAACTAGTCACATCGTAGGTTATAGTAGATTCTATAAATGCTAAAATATCGAATATGTTTAACTCTTTGCACTCGACGATTTTTTCGTTACAGAAAAATAGTAGTTCGAAGACTTTTTCTAATAAAGTCGACGATATTTTTAAACAATTACAATTATTTTATTTCGATATTTCGCGCATCGTTGAGTAACTTTACATTGGATATATTAATTACTATCGATCTATAGAATCTGATTAAATGGCGACTGAAATTCGCCTCTCGAAAACCAAATAACATTCTGAACGACCTAATAAAATAATTCGATAAGTCATTAAAAGAGCATCATTGTCACGACCGCGCAAAATGGCGGCTCTGCAGCCATCGGAGCCATCCGCAGTGATACTTCTGCTTATTAACGCGGCCCCGCGAAGGCAATTAGACGTTTCTAGAAGTCGCGAAGGTCTCGAGGCCGGATGTTCTTTCGAGACGCGTCGCTAATTAAATTGTTTAACGGGAAAACGTGAACAACGCGTGGAAAAAATGAAGAATTAGCCAAACCGAACGTGCTTTCCCGGCCGTGAGGAAGGAAAACGCGCGTCTTCGTCCGCCATTTCACCGCAACCGCGTTGGCAATTTTATCCCCGACGTTTTAATTACGCGAAATTTCGCGGAATTTCGCCGGGTATTTTTCAAAGGTGTGTCTCGAAGCTGTGTCAGAAGATTGGTTACACCTGAAAAGGGAATTCGGAACGGCGAGTAACGTGGTTACAAACGAGATACGGCGATTTAAGAACGGGCCCCGAATCAAAATACAGTAATCACGCGGGCCGGGCTCTAAGTCTTAATTATTCCCGCGCATAATTCGTCTCGCACGAGGCCGTATCGCATAATTTGTCGTGCAATTAACCTCAACAACAGCGGGCCGACGTTACCGGGGTTGAACGAACACGCTACAGCAGTAATTATAACGCGGAAACAACGTCGCCGAGCGTTTCGCGTACGCGCCAGAATACCTTCCCAACTATTCCGCTTTTCCGAATTTTTGCCAACGGGCTAAACTAACGCGCACCACTTGTATCCTTTCAACTAGGTATATGGGTTGCAGCTTGACTTTTTTTTTAGTCTCGTGACCGAAATCTGGGGCTTCGCGGATAGGGCAGGCTGAGGAGTTTATTTCCGAACTTCGACAACCAGTTATAATTATCCAAAAAAACGAATAATTGTAATTATGGATACTGATAATCTCGGGATACTCTTATTTAACTTGTGAGACAACAATAAACCTCTTAACAGTCTTACTTTTTACGCGATACTTCAATTGAAAGAACAATCGCGTCATTTTTTCGGAAAATTCATTTTTTTCTGTNAACAGCGGGCCGACGTTACCGGGGTTGAACGAACACGCTACAGCAGTAATTATAACGCGGAAACAACGTCGCCGAGCGTTTCGCGTACGCGCCAGGATACCTTCCCAACTATTCCGCTTTTCCGAATTTTTGCCAACGGGCTAAACTAACGCGCACCACTTGTATCCTTTCAACTAGGTATATTTTTCTTTAATTTCGATTATAGATATGTCACGAAGAGACTAAGATTTACAATAATCACCTATTGGATATTACAGATTAGAGGAAAAATTAAAATTTGGCTACACTTCAAAAGTAAATCTCCAAATTTTTGAAACGCGATGCTTTCTTCGATTCTTGGTTTTTTTTCAATGGAAAATGGAATCGTGGTCGATGAATTATTTTTGTCGTGTTTCTGTTTTTCGAATTTTCAATTGGTAATTCGTTTTTACGTATCGAAATGGTTTGGTCGCGGGTCACCAAGCGTCGAGACGCATAAACTACGGCACCGCGTGGCGAGTGAAGAATCAAGAGGGTTTAACACTCGAAGACGCGGACCGGGTTAATGGAGAACTTGACAACCTAGTCCGGGCTACAGTTCGCTGTTCACAAAAGGGTGCCTGCATAATCCATAATGGTCGTAAAGTCCTTTTACGAGCCGAAGAAAGGAACACGGGCTCGTAACAAATGTAGTCGCGAGTGACCCACCGGCTCCCTGTTATTCCTCGAGATTCCTACCGTAAATCTTGCCAAGTTTCGATTAATTTAGCTCTCGCACGTTATCTCGGATACAATTCCGTCGCTTCGAATTCCAGAAAGTTACCGCGTTACTTACCTAGTCTCTCGCTTTCCTTCTAAATTTTCTAATCAACGCGATTGACACTTCTGCAAATTTTTATTCGAGTCTGAAGTTGGTACTGACAGGTACTATTTCTGGTATATCCGTTTCTTCTTTTTTATTTATAATGTCAACGAGATCAGCATCGAGTTGAAAGTAAAATTGTCAGAGTATTTATGAGACTGATCTAAAAGTAATTTCTCTATTTCTAATTTATCGGAATAATCATTCTCTTTAAAACAAAGAGAAATATTTCACTGGATTTCGCTTCGCGACTTAGTTAATAAATAATCCTCTGATTATGCTAAAAATATTCCAAATTGTCTCTGTTTTTTTCACTAGCGCTACTATGTAGACATCGAGTGTCTGCAATTCCTTTTTTCATCTTAATTTCACCGATAAAAATAAAAAATTACCGTATCAATAGTTACGCGAATTTTTTACCATATTTTCTTTCTCAGAACAATATTTTTAATCTCAAAGTCTTTTGCATCGGCGAGGCACGTCAGACTCGTCGATCAACGGTATAAACACTTCCTAGAGTTCAAAGGTAAACAGTGAAATCACCGGTTTTTCCCTTTTTCCACCCACGACCCCGATTCGACGAGCCTAAAGAGCAAGAGCGACCCGACTCGCAAATTTTCCGCGCATTTTCAACAGCCTTTGCCAAAGCTCGAGTGACGTAAACGCGTTTCACGCGCGATGCGTCGTTATTATACGAAAGCTCGTCGATTTCGAGATCATCGAACGCGATTTCACAAACGCGTGACCGAGAAGGAGCTTCTCGAAAAGCTACAAATTCAAAGGATACGCCATTATACGCCCGTTCTTCGAAGCGCAAACCCCGGATGTACTTTGTGCACACATTTTATATTTCTTCCGCCGATGTTTCTATTACCATTTCGCGGATATTGATGGTGCAAAGTAAACACTGGCCGAGGATAGCAGCGAAACAAGAATAGACTAGCCTGGCCTATCATCAGCGACGGACGTTGGCCTTAAGCCTGATCCACGCGTTTCGTGTTTGTGGTTGTTATGAAACGAAACGAAATGAATGGTCTCGATGAATGGCCAAGTTGGAAATATTTGGATAAGAGATATCGATGGAGATATTTTATCGAGAGGCTCTCGTGGAGCTCGAATCTTAATTTAATTATGATGATACGCAATACCGAGCTTTGTATGATTAACGCGTTCAATCTGGTGTATTTTTTCGAAATCTCTAACTTCTAGGTGGACCAATGATATTGAAATTTAATATTGAATGATATAAAATTATTTGCAAATTTAATAATCGTCGGATTTTGAATATATGGATATTCTGGACGTATTAAAATTCGCGTACGAGATTAATTAAACGATATGAAATATGTACGATAGTGGGAGAAACATTGGAGATCTTCGAGTTAAAATGATTCGTTGAGTCATTGGTACGATCGCACAAAATGGCGGCTCTGTAGCCATCAGAACTTTCTGATCGATCAACGCCTGGTTAAACGTGTTAAACGTGTGATTTTATTTCGTCGCTTTAGTGTTAAATAAAATCTAGGAAGAAGTTAGTGCTGGAAATATTTCGTTGTGCTATATTGGGTTAGAGTGTGTTCAGGTGTTTGATTTTTTAGAATCGTGGAAATTCGCTGATAAATATCGATAGTTGAATCGACAATGATAAACATTACTTGGTAGATTTATGCGCATATCGAATGACGAGTATTTGCTATTTATGGGCTGACACTATTGTCATTCAAATATTCCATTTTTTGGGATAAAAAGAAATAATAAATTTCCGTGGTAGTTACATAGATCCACGCATGGAAATTACATGCGTCGAATGACAAATATCCGTCAGTTCATACTTGCTGAACAGGATTCTTATGGAATCATTGACATTCGAATGTTAGATTTATCAAATACTTTTGTGCAGATAATAAAAAAATTAATCGAATTCAAAATTTAAAATCGGAAGTCCAGCCATTTTTCTCTAATAATTTTTGCGCTATTTCAGATGTTATTTTTCAATATAGTATAAAATAATGGGAATTGATTGGAATAAATTCAAAGAGTCAAACGCGATAGACGATGAGAAATATCCGATTTGAAATCGGAAATTCAACCATTTGCGCGTCGAATTCTGTCTCGATTTTTCCTCTAATAATTTCACGCTATTTCAAATATTATTTTTTAATATAATATAATAATAAAGGATGCTAAACGACAGGAATCGATTTGAATAAATTGAAAGTGTGAAATAAGACAAACCCGATATGAAATCGATCACGCGATGACGCGTCGGTGTGTATCCGGCTTAACTTGGCAATATTTCCTCGGAACGCACATTGTAAGCGTTTCCTGATCACCGATATCGATAGGGCAGTCCCGTCGGTGGATCTATAATTTTCTCGCGGCCGATCAAACGAAAACCATCGTCGTTTAATGAAACGCATTGGCACGTATAGACACCGCGATGGCGGCCGTGAAAGCGGCACGGGCCCGTGATTATTAGAAAGTTCCCCCCGGCCGATTGTTCTTCCACGAGAGATACGCAACTGGAAGTTCACGCTTATTATCGGACGGCCCGCGAATTCGCGGCGATCGCACGGAAATCGCCGAGCGAAATGTCCGTTCGATCGGAAGGAAAGGTCAATTTCTCGAAGGCTAAATATACACTCGTCTGCGAAAGTATTCCAACGACCGGGAGATACGTTTAACTGAAATGTCTGGAACAACGTGGAGTACGAGATCGCATCGGTAAAATTGGAAGATACAGACCATGGTGGCGCTAGTGAGTTAAATGGTCAATATCTTCACGCATCATTGACCGTCAGTTTTTCTCCAGAGTTTATCACGTGTCACCGCCTCTATTACTTGGAATTTGAACGCGAAGCTTCTTTTTTATAGAAAAGAAGACACAACTTAATGGGTTTTATGAGCTAAATATTAGCCGACGAACTCAGAGTAACCCTTTGGGGATGAATGTCTTAATATACGTGGAATTTTTGTAATTTTTCAGAATGAAAGCTGCATTAAATATAGCAAAAAATAATTTTAATATTGTCACCAATGTCGTAGATATTTTTTATTTCAGAGAATTTCTCTCGATTTGTTATTTTTAATCGTTTAGTGATACACTGAATGTATCATTAGGTTCGTTTGAATGGAAGGTTCTTATTTTCGAATTAATATTACCAGATCCACCGTAAATACCGTATCTATCATAGAGTAATATTTTTTATTTTTTTATCGTTCTACGTATATCGTTATTGTTTCGAATATCAGAGTATCGGTTTTTGGGTATCACATTCCAAGGGTGTCGTAAGGAACGGAAGGTTCTTATTTTCGAATTAATATTCTTAGATCCGCCGTAAATACCGTACCTATCGCAGAGTAATATTTTTTAGTTTTTTATCGTCCTACGTATATCGTTATTGCTTCGAATATCAGAGTATCGGTTTTTAGATTTTACTCCTGTGATACTTTCGAGCATGAGTGTACATCGCGTGCGTTCTTCGCGATGGTACCCTGTCGCGATGTCCTGCGACAAGATGGCCGCACGTGGGCGACTGAAAGCGCAACCCCGAGGTTTCGCAAGATTGATTTCGTGGGAATGAAAAGAGAGTCGGTCGATCGCGGCACGGAGTAGAAATTCGAATAGCTTGGATTTTTGTCTCTCAGATCGGGAGATTAGGAGAAGGAGCCTCGGCTTTCCAGGTGTATTGGAGTTTCATTGTTCCAGGTGATCGCTGTCGGGTTAACTGGCGGATAAGCAGAGAGGTTTGGAACGCGTTGATGATTATAATGAACGATGGAAAGGATGTGGGACGGGTTTGTCGGAATAGATAATGCGTCTAAAGTATGTCTTCCGCGTGAAATAATTATAGCTTGTCAGGGGACATGTTTAGCGTGTGATACAGTTATATTATTGTTAATTTCCTGACCAATTTCCGGCTCTTTCCGGACTTTCATGCCACTCGAAACTTTCCTTCGGTCCAATTACCGGTAATCGTTACTTTCCTTGCCTTGGAACCGATCTGCAATGGTATTCGTAGCGACACGTCGCACGAATGAGTTCTACGAGCGTTTGTACCCGCGATAATATATATTTAACCCTTTGCACTCGAGAGGCAACTGTCAGTCGTCATAAAATTTTGAAGACCCGCATTAATTAATACATGAATTTTAAGATAATATATCAATACGCGAGTAACTTCACGTGTTAATTATTATACGATTCTTTACTTACCACTCAAAAAAATAACGTCAATTTTATAGCAGAAAATCTGTAAATTTCTACTCTTCTATAGCTAAAAAAATGTTTAGCATTGTCATCAATGTCGTACATACTTTTTAATTCGGAAAATTTATAATTTTCAATCGTTTAGTATACACCAAATGTATCGTTAGCTTCGTTTCTCGTTCGCAAAGAGTTAATATTCCAATTTCACGCTTGTTTGTTCGTATAAACCATCATTTAAAATGGTATATAATAGGGGGACGAAGAAGATATTCAATGAGGCCTCAAAAATTGTCTGTCAGTCTGAGAAGCCCTGTCTCAGACTCCGACTTAACTGCATTCGAATTTAATATATCCACGTGTCAAAATAAGTCCAAAAACTGATCTTGAATGTACTTATATCGATACAGAGAATTACATCCGAGCTGTCTCGATGCCGAAGAACGGTAGCAAAAAAGAAGACTCGGACTAGAACTGGATAGAGGATGATTAGAAATGGATGATTTCTCGTTCTGAAGTCGATTTGAATGATCGAATGATCCGGGTCAACGACGGATTCTTTCACCCCGGGTCTAATAATCGAAACCTAGAGCCAGAGCCGCGTCCACGATTTCGCGGAACGAATGGAACGGAAATCGGCTGCATCGCGGGTTCCCACGTTCCACGGCGGCGGGTTTACAATGCGGCGAACAGTCGTTGGCGCGTTCGCAAATACCAGCTGCAACGTAACATTACGGGCGGCAGCGTTTTCTTGTAAATTTACATTTCTTCGGCCGGTCGGTCCGGCGACTTTCTCTTATTCTTTCCCCTAGCCACCGTAACACGTGTATCCGCGGGGCAGAGGATCGCGGCGAATACAGCCTTCTTATGCGAGGAAACCACGGCCAGTAATTGAATTTATTTAGCTCTTGTAAGCTTTCCTGGTCGCTGAACCACTTGCCGGGTAAGCGGTGGTCGGACGTCGCGGCGCGCGTCAGCCTAGGCACGACGCCCGGTGAGATCCGCAGCTAAATCACGACGACGCTCCACGATGTCCGCGCGCTTATCGATAGCCGAGGAAATAGGCGGCAAACAGATACGTAATTAAGATATCGGCCAGGGGTAATCGCAATTAAGAGGTAATCGGGGAATTATGATAATTCGCGGCACGCCCCGACGTCTTTGTAATATGTTAATTAACAGCGGCTAAACCGCTGTCCCCGGGCTAGGCAGCGGCTTCGGATCGCGTCAAAGGATATCCTGCTTTTCAGCTCAGGCTTCGATCACGAGAGGAACTTTCTATAAATGTCCACTTCCTGTGATCTTACGAGAAAAAATTTCAGTCATT
>NIJG01000005.1:2063637-2089892 GCA_002201625.1 Euglossa dilemma
TATCGCGAAGAATCTCACGTAACCCGCGTGGCGCGGTATAAAATTTAACGATATAATAAATTACAATTATCTTAATCGGATTAACTGCTTAATTGAATATTTCAATGCGATTTCACACGGTCCCAAAATTTCACAAAAAAATCAACATAGCCGTCGCAATCCACAAATTTCCTTCTCTTCCAAGTAATACCCCGAGAACGGAAACTCGCGCGTTGAAAGCCGGCTCTCTTTGGAACTCAATTCAAAGTACTCGAAGCAGTGTTAAAACTAACCTGCCTAGTTCTAACTGCGGCCAAAACGCGGCCATTTGGCATCGGGACGCGAACGCGGAATTGCTGAATCGCAGATTGGAGGTTCCGCGCAAAAACAATGAACACTTATTCAGTGGATGATCGTTGCATCCATTACCACGTCTAAAGAGCTCTAGAAACTCGGGCATTGAACATCCACTAAACTATTAACCGTCGGCCCCTAAAATTACAATATCATTAGCCTCGCCGTTCCAAGCTCCATCGCCGTGCAAAAGCTCGTTAAAATCGGTGATTTACACCGCGTTAGCCTCCTCGCGCGATTCCGCACGCATAATCACCTCGTATAACGGTCGTGCCATTACAACGTTCTAGCAAAAACGAATTTACAAAATAAATTTCACCCGTGAACGCAACGCGTCCCGTCGTAAACGTTCCCGATAGATTCTTAAGAGGACGCGGTGTCGGTCATTCCGCTTCGCGAGTTACCCGCTTCGTCCACGCTCCGTTCCGTCCCGAACCGAGCCGAGCCGGGAACACCGCTGGTCCTGCACCGAATTTGTCATAGCAATAGTGCTAGTGCGTTTGAAAAGTCGCATGGAGAACTGGAAAAATCGCTACGGTGATAAAACGAAAAATCGACCGGTGGGAAAAATTAGCGGGACCTTATGTTTTCGCTGAACTCTCCAGTAATAAATAACCTGAATCAATAACAGAAGAATGGTAATCTATATTTCAATAGTTCAATGGAATGAATGTAGTATGCGTAAAGTAAAGGGTTAATGAATCCATTAGGGTCTTGTCACGTTGGTATCTATTTATCTCGCTACATAACCACCTGTATCCGAAGTTCACAAACTTACACTCGTATCCTGGAAATATAAGCAACAACCAGGCTCGGTGATAACAACAAAATTATTTCAAATTGTAAAATTGAATGATAAGCTATAACCAGGCAGTGTGGTCGCTGAAAAAGATTATATCAAATCGTAAAATTGAAAGATAAGCAACAACCAGCCTCAGTGATCGCTAAAAAAATTATTTCGAGTTGTAAAATCGCATAAACTATTTATAATTAAGACGAAAGGTTTCTTTCTATCGTAACTCCGACCGCCTACATACGTCATACAGAACGCAGCCTACTTATACGTCGAGCTACGATTAAAACCAAACCGTTGGAGCAGAACGAGCAAGTAGACAGCGTCCGGTTGAGAACAATCCGAGATCTGATTTGCTCACGGACACCGAACGACTGCAAATCGATCACATTGCCTTCTCTGACGAAGAGCTGACCCGTGTAAACGCGGCTTAATACGTTGACGCCGGCATGACCCACCGGTGCCCAAGTATGTATATCAAAAAATGCGTAGTACAAAATATTATTATATTTATTTAACATTATACATTAACATTTTAACAATATAATTTAACATTGAACATAAAATAGAGAACATAAAATTTCAGCGCTGCCAACCTAACAAAAAAAATCAGTGCTGCCAACCTAACAAAAAAAAGTCTGGGTTCAGACTAAGTAATTCAAAATTCCCTAACCTTCTCAACTTATTCCTGTTGTCTCTTCCAGAGTACATAATTTATTGTCGCTATAATAGCGTTGATTCTTGAGTACCAATTTGCATACGCAACGTACTCTCGTGTACTCGATAATTCCTTGCTTTAAGTTAGATTAGGGTACCTCTGATCGGGTAGGGGTAGTGGGATGACCAATTAGGATGCGTTTAAGTGTGGGTCTCGATGCGTAGCCACCTCCACGTGGTGAGATCTGGTAATTGGTATCGCTTCCCAAACAAAAATCAAGAAGGCTATTCGTAGGAAAATTGATTTTTCTCTGGAAAACGACATCAAGCAAAGAGCTACTCACAAAATTAAAGGTATTTCGTATCTCTTCCCAATTTTCAATGTTCCGTGGGTACATTGTGAGCAAAGAATAGGCAATATCTAAAAAAGCTATACGTAAATTAAGACCGTATAGCTTTCAATTAAGAAGAACGAAGAAAAATAAAGCATAAAAGGTAAGTATGGAGGAGAAGGTAAGTAAGGTAAGTAAAGAAAAGATGAGCTCTTGAATTAGAGCTTCCAGTACAAAATCATAGATGGCGCTGATGTGACTTCACTAATTTTGGTTATGTGCACCGATACATCCTAATAAATTAATTCGTCAGTGGAAAATTAATAAATTACTATTGACCATATGCCGGAAAAGTATTGTCCTGCGGCGGCAAAAGTAATAACCAAAGGCGGGAAAAGTATTATCCAATGGCGGAAAAAGTATTGTCTAAGGCCAGAAAAGTATTGACCAGAGGCCGAAAAAGTATTGTCCAAGATCGGAAAACTATTGTTCAGCGGCAGCAAAAGTATTGACCAAAGCCCAGAAAAGTATTGACCAGTGGCGGCAAAACTATTGTCCAAGAAGCCGGAAAAGTTTTGTCTATGGCCTTTCATGTTCTAGGATCCTGATACAAAGTCGCAAAATTGGCCAAAAATTTTATGCAGAGGCCGCAAAAGTATTGCCCCGAGAATTCCTGGAAATGATGTCATTTCTTGGAAACGGCAGAATTGCTGGAAATGACGTCATTTCTCGGAAATGTCGATGTCCTGTCATTTTATGTTATTCTGATTCAAACTGGGCCGAAAGATTCTAACGGAATCAACAAAGGTTTCACGATTTGTAAAAAATTTGTAACTAAGTTTACCCATTTTAGCTCGCAGAGAGAGAAAAAACAGCGCTGACACCTATCAAAAAAAAAATCAATGTTGACAACCTAAAAAAAAACAGTGCCGTCAACCGAAAAAAAAATATTTTGAGTGTTGCCAACTTAAAAATATAACATCGCTCCGATTTTGAAAACACACAAAGCCACACCGTAGCTGTTTTCGTTTTGCCTGCAGCTGGAGAAATTTTTATTAATTTTTACTGTACCACATATAAATGTCCGACGAAATTGCCGCTCGCTCTCAACATAATTTACGCCTATAACTTACATTGCGTTCTAAAACTATTTTCAAACATGACCATTTTTTTTTTCTTGTACGGAATTGAAAAATTTATTGGTTCGCGCTATGACCGTTTTGTATGGAAAAATGTTCACAGAATTGCGTGTGATGGTGGGAATTCGCGTGAGACCTCTACTGTTTGAGAGAAATGGAATAAAGTCCCGTCAGGTTTACTTAACATTTACAGGTATATGCAAATTGATATTGGAGAACTATAGTATATCAATGTATTAGCTGAAGTCCACAGAATTTATTGAATCCAACGGGAATCCTATCACTTTAGTAGTTTCGTTATAAATAGAGGTCAAAATTGAAAAATTGCGATTTTTCTGCAAAATCGATTTCCTCAAAAACTGAGGGTTATAGACAAAAACTGATTTCAGATTCGGTTTTAGCTCGTCGAGATCTGTAAACATCACCTAGTGGGTATTATCGCGCAAAAATCGTGTTGAACAGCGTAATTTAACGCTGCGCTGCCAGCGCAATTCGTGAATTCGGGCGTCGCCTCACAGAGAAAACTCTGAATATCGGCGCCGGCGTCAACGTGTTAAGGGGAAGAAAAATCGCTGAGGCGAGAAATACGCGGATGGTACACGGGCTTTCCGCGCGGCTATTTACGCGGATATAATTTCAAGAGCTCTCTCGCGACGGATCGAGATAAATCTAATTTCCTCGCGGACGCCGCGGCGGAAGTCCGCGCGGGAAAGGGACGCCGTGGAATTAACGCCATTAGTGGCAAAGTTCGAAATAGTGTTCATCTATTAGCCGCGCGCGAAGCACTTGAATTCCAGCGCCGCGCGTATCTTTGTCGCGCCGCGCGCCCTCGCGTTGTAAATCGTCGCGTTAAAAGAGGATCAGGAAATCTGTGAGCTCGCGTCTTAGCTCGGATTCCTCGAAACGCACGAAATATCGCGTTTGACAAGCCACTGATAACGATAGAGAGGAAAGTTTGGTTTCTCACTCGTCTCCGACATCTTCGCATCTTTCGTTTCTGATTTTATCGAGTTCCAGCAGGTTCAAGCCGTTTTCAGGTCTGATAATTGGTAGATCGTCTGTTTTTCCTGTCGATAATTTTTTGATTTTCCGATTTTAGTCGCAATAAATTTCAGACTTTCCATTCCTAGCTCTCTTATTTTTTAGATATTTGATTTTTAGTTAGGATCGTTTTTGGAGCACCGATTTCTGATTCTATTAATTTCTGGATATCTTAGATTTTTCAATTTTCGTTATTTTTAGTTCTAATGATTTTTAGAAAAACTTGACCGTCGATCTTTCGCTCGATGAATACGTTATTCAGGAATATTTTAATAATCGCAAATACCGTCTATTAATTTCTATATCTCCCTATATTAATTTCCCAATTTTCTTTATTTTCAGTTGTAATAATTTTTAAATAACTCGAGAAACTAAACTCGACCGTCGATGTTTCGCTCGAACGATATATGTGTTACTTAGGAATATTTGAATAATCGCGAATACCGCTGATTTGCATCGGCGAATATTAAATTCGCGGGAATGCGATATTTCAGCGATGAAGAAATCGCGTTTTAATCCAACGGCGTAATCGATCAAGCAGACTAGCATGCTTTTAATATTTCTTTCTCCCGAAATAGAAAGCCGGAATAAATACCAGCGATCAGAAGGCGTTGATACTTAGCTGAAGTCCGAATTGATGAATGTAGAAGCCAGGGTGAAAAAGGAGGGAAAAAAGGATACGTGTCAGCTTCGGTTTGCGTGGCGTATATCACTCGAGAAACAGTTGAAAGTGCAACATAGTCATACGTTTATGGCGTTGAGGAATGCATCGAAGTTAACGGCATCCGCATCGAACATCTCTTTCGAAGTGAAAGCAAGGCCTAGCCGTGCTGAAACTGATAAATCTTTCGCCTGTTTGCCTGCTCGTTCCAGCCGGAGTTTTTCTCATTCAGGATCATTTAGAGGGTCAACGTATTATACGTGCATCCATTTATTCCTTCGTCGGCTATTAGAACATTACCAATAGTAATTCGTTTTCAGTATTAAAACACCGAAGGATCCTCCGAATTGAGTCCTTCGAGTCCTTGGTATCGACGCTAAAATTACCGATCTATAACTAGATCTGAACTAATTAACACTAAACGTACCAAGCGGGGTCAAATTTACTTTAAAATTTTACATTCATTGTTATTTCTTTCGCTCGTTTAAGTTTTTGTAAATTCTCAATTCATCAAATTCTTTATCTGATTATTAAATTTCTTGCTTTTCTTATTTTTTATGGCGAAAAATTCTTTACCTGGTAATTGTATTCATAGTAAGAATAGATAGGTGAAATAGACCCGGCATGTTTAACGTTAATATAATAATCTATAACTAATCTACACTTCGCATATTTTACACAATGGAAGGTAATCGTAGTGGTACCACAGAGACGAATAATTATTATACGAACAATTGTGTTTCGATCTGAATGAAAGTGAGCATAAATTTCTTAGAAATTATCTTATAAATGTTACCTTGTAATTATTATAGTTATCCAATGAGGTTTCTCTATCGCGAGGGATAAAGAACAACCCTGTCATTCTTCGAACGTCATAGTGATTCGCGAATGGCCTAATCGTTGTTACTCGCTCGGAGAATCGCGGAGTTTCAGACATCGTGTCGCATTTTGGAGGATTTTTTCGGCGGAGACTCGATGTAAAAAGAGAGATTTCGTTGGAAAATTGTTACGCAAAGACACGAAGCATGTGACGCGGTTCTTAGATGATTACCGATCTTGCAATCGTCGAAGGTCGCCGGTGCTTACCCCCGGAATGCGATTTGTTATCATTGTAACTGGTTGTCATTTTTCAATAGCACTTGTTGAAGTTCGCGTACTGTAAACTAATAGTAGGGTTTTATGAGTAGATAATCAGCTTATGGTATTAGTGTCACTGCCTAGATTTTCTCGCACGTACGTGCTCGCCCATAAGTCATTGGTCGCCTGGTGATTTTGAGCAAAATATTTATCGGAATAAGTTTCCGGTAAATCCATACAAATGCCCCGTAATTTCATTTGCCTTGGAATGCGAGAAATTTAGAAATATCGCTTTCTTCTGGTAACTTCTTCTTCGGTTTATACAAAATTCTTAATACTTGTAAAAACAATTTTTTTAAGTATCCGCTTATTTCGTGGTAAATATTCGCCAACAGATTTACAAATCTGAATAATCGTAATCGAATTTGAAGTATCCAACGCTATACTCTCATAGACTCCTTCATTTTGGAGTAATCAATTACTTCTTAATAACTATTTCCAAATCTAAATCAAAAATTCGTATAACGTATCCCTAATAAGAAGACAGACATGCGCTATCTCACTCATAAAAAGAACATGTAAACATCACAAAAGATACAAAATATAATAGACAGGACGTATCATCAAGTATCACGGAAGTCCCAAGATTTGTTCGCATTACAGATCCACAAAAAGATTCTCATCCTAATCCTTGCATACCTACTGCAATAAGTTTGGCACTATTAAGAAATCGAAAACCGTAATATGAATAACAAATCCACAAAAAAATTCTCATCCTAATCTTCGCGTACCTCTTGCAATAAGCTTGACACTACGATACCTCGATTAAGGAACCAAAAGCAGCTTAATCGCGTTTGTTACTAGCTACTTGGTCTAGCCGATCAGAGACACGATCGGACTATCCGATAATCTCGTAACATCGTTCTCCCACGATCTGAAAGATCGTTAGATAGCCGGAAGCCTGATCGAGCCGCGGGCCGAGATGTGCAACGAATTTTCCAACGTTGGCCAGAGGCGCGACCGATCGCGTTTCCTTTTTTCTCTTCGTCTTACCTTCCTTTTTCTCGTGGTCGCGGCCCCGTGGTCGGTATTAAAGACGCTGGGAATTGATTAAAATTCAAAGTGATCCACTTCGGGCGAAAGCTGCCTTCCTCTCTTCCTTAATGATTGCCATAATACCATATATAAAAGCGGCAGAAACTTCGATCGGAAAACGTGACTGAGATCGGAATGAAGGCTGTGCTGGTCGTCGGGGTGAGCTTCGACACGAGCCGGCGAAGAAGTCTTCATTCAGCCTTTCGCAAAACTCTCCGGGCACCTCTGTTTGGTCTAACGGTGTTGGTACAAGCAGGTCGGCCAGGATCTCTCGTCCGCTGATTTTGGAACCTGTTCCGAACCGACTCTCGTTTATGGAATTGTCGGATAATTCACGGATAAATCGCATCGGCTTAATTGTCGTAATTGAATTCTGCGAATTCTTCGTTCGGTCAGGAGAGAAGAGCGTTTGGGTTGATTAGAGATTTCCATGCTGACGAGGGAAGCGGAAATTAATAACTGTAAACGAATTGCCTCGTGACTACACACCGACTGTGTATCGCCGTAAGACACATTAGTGGAATGATAAGAAAACGAGATAGGGATTGTGAAATATAGACATGTGGGCACTGGTATATTACTGGGCAAAAGCTACCAATCGGTAACAGGCTTCGCGAAATCCCAGAATTTCGTTGAGTCTTCGCGATATTTTGACATTTTAACAATTCGATCTTTTATTAAATATCTAGCAAATATATCTATTGTTCTGCCAGCATACTAAAGGAACAGGACTGATATTTATTTAGGTACGATTAAGTACAAAAGAAAAAGCTCCGAATTGGTAACGCGATTCGCGAAATCACAAAATTTCCTTGAATCTTCGCAAAATTTCGTCGTCGATCGTTTAATTATTTTAACAATCCGGTCTTTTGTTAAATAGCTAGTAAATATATCTATTGTTCCATCAACTCCCTAAATTTTCGAAAAGAAGAAGAGTTGCAGAAGAACAGATACTTATTTAAATACGACTATTTACAAAAGAATATAATTTTAACCAAACTTTTCCCATAGATTTTATTCTATAAGACTTTAGTAATTTTATTAATTTAATAATTTGGTCTTTTATTGAAATTATGTAGTAAGTATACCTATCATTCGATCAAATATTGGAAACAAAGATATCATCTGAATGGACTCATCTTCACTTTAACCTAATTTTGTAGTGGAATCATCACGAATCGGATGTTCAGTTGATCAACAGATATTAGTGAAAGCGACGCAGAGAAATTGAAGCAAAGTGTTAGAGGCAAAATCTTCCGATGATGAACTATTCTAGGATCATTGGAACACTCGGGTAGGTTTCATCGCGAATTGCGCGACATGCTGAAACGCGTGTTAACGTTCCTCAACCTCTTCAACGATCAGACCCGATATCCACTACAGTTCCTATGATCGCTTATCGTAACCTATTCAGCAGTCTGACACGAATTCAGACAATCATTCATTCGCGTTATCTCTCGCGTTCCTGCACCTCGGTACACATTATGTACAGTTATTCTTGCGCGCCTATTCCTGCTGCATGCACACGCCACAGTATGTATATGCCAATACTAACACGCATATACTTCTCGAGTATATATTATATATATAATACAAGAAAGGAAAAAAATATTCGGAAATATTCGATCCTCATATTTCAAAAGAATTCTCTAATCGAAAAATCATAATTTTAATGAAAATTTATATCCACACACATAAAGTATAACGAGTTACACACGCAGTAATTTTTTGTTAGAAAAAAAATTGTCTTTGAAGGGATAAAATCAGGGATATATGTTACATATATAATATAAGAAAAGAAAAAAATATTCAAACGCCATATTTCAAAAGAATTCTCTCACCCAAAGATTCTGATCATAACGAAAGCTAATATGCACACACGCAAAGTATAACTCGTTACACACGCGGTAATTTTTTTGTTAGAAAAAAGAAATTACTGGGAAGGGATAAAATCAAGGACCGAAGTTTTAACGATTCTTTTAATTCTTAAGCGGGATCTCGCGCAGGGAAATTTTTACTACGCAGTGACATGGTATTAAAAGTTAAATATTTTTTATTCGAGAAGTTTCTCCTCGTCGCGTGTAATACTACAGTTACTTTAGAAAAAATGTAGATTGGACTTCGTGTAACGAAGTAACGTCTGCAAATAAAAGGAACTTCTGTCGATGCGAGAATTTTTGAGTTGGAGTGCTCCTTGAAAATTTGTGCAGCGCTCGAATATCTCTGAGGTGGAAATTTCCGAAAGGTGGAATGTTATTTTTCGCCGAAGCGTCGAGGAATTTCGAATTTCCCCGCCCGCAGCAACGCGCGATCCATCATTCGTTGCTCGGGCAACGAGCATGCGCGTAATTACTCATTGCACGTGCTTCTTAGACTCTTTCTCTTCTACGTCTTCCTATCCGTGTATCCATTTTCTTCACACTTTCTTCTCGATTCCGTCACGATCCTTCTCTCCGTGTTCCCGGCGCTCCTCCTCGTCTCTGCTTCGTTTATTTTCCCCTGTCATTATCCTCTTCCTCCTTTTGCTCGACGTTCAATTCGCAATAAATGTCAAACGTTGCTTTAAAACATCGGCTCGCTCGATTAGAAGGGGAATAAAAGTCTCTGCCCAGGAGCGTAAAACAACCGTGCTCTAATGAAGATCTTAGCCTCCATTCGGGGAATAAGTGGATACTGAAAATATTTGTCTACTTTCTGTTCTGATATACACGGTGTCGCTGATAAACCAGAATTTCCTCTGAGCCATTTTTCCCCCATTTTCGAGATCAAAAATATTTTTCTTAAAGCATCCTGTAACTTTTTTTAAGATATCAGATTTTGGAAATTGAGATAAATAACAAGAAAGGAAATATTTGTGTCTGCCTATATTTTAATCACAAAAAACGAAGGTGACAGTGCTAATCCGTTTGCAAATCGTGAAAGTCGGTAAAGTAAATTGTTAGAGTAAAAATTCGATAGTTAAACACGGTGTCGCTGATAAATCAGCCCACCTCGATACCTCCTACAATTATAACTACGCGATAAATATTTTACAAATACGAAAAGAATTTTCCTCTGTGCCATTTCTTCCGTCATTTTCGAGGTTGCGAATATATTTCCTGGAACATTCTGCAACTGTTCTTAAGAAATTGAGATAAATCTGCAACTATTTGCGTCTGCCTGAATTGTAATCTGAAGAATCGGAGGCGACAGTGCTAAATTAATCCGTTTGCAAATCGTCAATATCGGTAAAGTAAATGGTTAAAGTAAAAATTCGATAGTTAAACGTATCGATTACCGATCGTTAGTCGAGGAATTCGATGGAACCCCGGCCATTGGCGATTCGTTAATTGCGCGAGTGACACTTGCTAATAAGGCCGTAACAGGTCACGGAGAGCTGATTGATTTCAGCATTCAGTGGCAAGTTTCGAGTATTAGTCTTAGGACGAGAGAATCCGCGGACGAGAGTCGGACAGCTCAATTGGTCAGAGCAATGGTCCGTCAAATGAAATGATCCGGGTTCGAGCCAGCAAACTGATTGCTCGGTTCTTTCTCCTCTTGCGATTTAGTTATTGATGGCGTGCCCGCCGGGTGTTTAAAAGAGTATACACAAATGAATCTCCCCTTCTTATCTTCTTCACCTTATTCCTCTCCCCTTATCCTCTCTCATTATTACCTTTTTTTCCACGCTTTATCTCCTCGGTACACCTTCACCCGTTCGTTCGGCCATTGCCGTTGCAGAACGCGATATTCGCTTTTGAAAATTAATCGGCGAGAATAAATCGTTAGTACCTGAAAAAGATTATTTTTCAGCCGCACTCTGTCTCTCGCTATCGTACTTAACTTTCCTGCGTCTTGCGTTTCAACGTTGGCCCTTAAACTCGTCCTTAAAACCGTTCCTGAAATCGTCGGTATACGAGAGAATAATAAAACGATTAACAATGCGGGCTGATTTATTTATCAAGTTCATGGTTCCGAAAGCGAGGCTCATTAAGCATCGCTAAGGGGACCAACAACCGGTAAAGTACAATCGTAAAAGTTTCTTTCGTGCTAACCTAAATCAAGTGTCATGCCTCGCGGTACGAGTTTCGCTAATTGGAAACTTCGAATCATCCGTTGTCAACCGGACGAAGTTCTTTTAGTGGCCGATTACTCACTTCAGCGCCATATGCACCCGAACCGCTACGTATCTTGGGTAATTAGGCAGGAGCTTGTGTTTTCTCCCCACAGGGGTCGTAGATAGCGATTAAAATATAAATTGCTCGCTTCGAATGTGCCTGGTCCACTAATCGGTCAAAGGCATATACCGTGTATTTTAACACGAACCCAAATTTTCTGTTAAATCGGTTAATAAAGCCACGACGCATTTATTACACTTTTTCCTGTTCGTTTCTACGCGTGTTTACGCACACACGCCATTTCTGTTTCCGTAAACGCTCGACACGCCCTCGCATGTCCTATTCGATTATAAAAATTGCCGTGAAACTTCTTTACCGACTCGCGGTACGCCTAGCGGAAAATCTGATGGTCCAGGGCCGATCCGTCGTCCTCTGGTGTCGTAACTGTTAATCACGGATTCCGGTAGGGTCACGTGATTAATCGCGGGCGATGCGACGCGACGCGACGCGCGTGCGCGTAGTCGCGTCGCCGTCACTCGTCCCTGTTATTTGTTTCTTAATTTCGATGGGATCGTCGGAGCGGGAGTCGCTTATCGGCTAGCAAGCCGGCATGATTTACGATCGCAGCAGTGGCCGACGAACAAGGAATAAACGGAGAGGAGAGAAAAGAACGAGAGGAAAGCGAGAGAAAAAGGAAGAGACAAGCCACCCCTCCAGCGCGGGAGAATACGAAATTTTGAGAACCCCTGGCGCGGCCGCGGAGAAGAAAAGGAGGGAGAAAAAGGAAGCATTCGGTGCATTGAGTTATTCGACTCGCGAGCACCGCTAATAATTTTAATCCACCGGACGTATGTACTTTTACCCAAACGCTGACCATTAATTCACCATATATTCAGTGTGTCGAGGGGTCAACCTGTTATTTATCATAAAATATGAGGGCTCGTGCCGGGCGAGCCGCAGCCTTTATGTAATGGCGCATAATAAATTGCATTCAATCTGGCCGCTCTGCCACTCGAAAATATTTATATAGCACGCGTGTTTCCATCCCCGCGATCCATCCCGTTTCTCCCCTTTTTCCACCCTGCCATCGATTCGAAAATACCCCAACGACAACGATCTAGCAGCGAGATAAATTCAAGATAAAGAGTCGTCGCTCCGAATTCGGGTGCATATCCCCTTTAAGGGCGAGCAACGGCCCGATCTCGTGTTTACATTTCGTGCAAGCGAAGGGCAGAGAGAGATGGAGAGAAAGAGAAAAAGAGAGTGAGAGAGAGAGAAGGACTGAGAAACGTGACGGAAACTTCCAAAGATCGTCGCGTCACATCGTCTCGCGAACGTTCGTGACGTAGAGACTCCGATTCCGAACACTTATTATTAAATGGAGAACGTGGTGTGGTAGGCGTAACGCTTGCAAGCAACGACGAAGCGAACCCGTGCAACAATGCAACCGCGATTCGGAGTTATCGTGGAAGTAATTGGACTGCCGTCGGAACTTGGACTGTTTACGATCCATAAAGGTACGCGTCCCGAAGGCTCGCGATAAATCGGCGGATGAGCCATTAAGCGGGAAGTCGGCGATTCTTACGCGTTCCTCATAACGGCCTCTAAAACAAACAGGGGACGCTCTCCGCGGCGGATAGCGCCTCCCGTGGATCGTTACGACCTCCCAAGGTTGTCGTTTCGTAAATTACCCTACGCTACAAATACGCGCGTTTAACCTCCGGGATACCTTTCGCATGGTGAATGCGTACAGGGTCAGGGATAACGACGCGCGGCTTGTAACTCCTTGTCTTCGGTCTTGCCGCGTTAAGCCGCGTTCACAATGTTACGTAACGCTCCCAACCAACGAGATTTTGACCCTTTGTGGACGAGTGTCATAACGTACGTTGAAATTTTGGTGCTTTTTAAAGCGAAAGCTGCGAGGAATATAGCGAAATATAATTTTGGCATTACCTTCGATATTGTTTTCGTCGCTAGGTGACTTTTAGGTTAAAGGAGTTCGAGGTTTTTCTCGCAAGTCCCCGAAATGTACCCCTTTATTTTCCTTTTGTCCCTAACATTTCAACATCAAACTTAGAACTTAGGACTTAGTACGTGTCTGGGATTTCAAACGTTAGGACTTAGAACGTTCGAACTTAGAACGTGTTGGGACTCAGAACGTTGAGACTTAGAACGTATTGGTTCTTAGAACGTTGCGACTTAGAACGCTGGGATTTCAAACGTTAGGACTCAGAACGTGTTGGAACTTAGAACGTTGGGACTTAGAACGTTAGGACTTAGTACATTTTGACTTAGAACCTCACAAAATCTTCGTCTTAATTTTTATACGATTTCTTATTTACAATTTAAAAAATATCGTCGTCTTAACGGCAGAAAATTTTCGAATTACCATTTTTCTGTAACGAAAAAATGTGCAAACGGTTAATCGTATTACGCAGAACGGTGGATCGAACGGTGTATCGACTGATAGCGCGTGTTTTTAATATCTTTTTAAACATTTTAATCAAGGTTACATCCGCGGCTGGATTTTATACCATTTTTTTGTAGCGAAAAAATGTGCAAACGGTTAATCGTATTACGCAGAACGGTGGATCGAACGGTGTATCGACTGACAGCGCGTGTTTTTAATATCTTTTTAAACATTTTAATCAAGGTTACATCCGCGGCTGGATTTTATATTATTAGCGGAATTTAATTAGGAAAAATGTGTGCCTGCTTTCCGATGAATCCGATAAAAATGTCGGCGCGCGCGGGCACGATTAAAAAGGTTTTCTCGCCGAGTTTGCCGTTTTCGGGATATCACGCGACGGATATTTGCTCTGGTAAAAAATTAAATCGAATCCATTTTATGTGCAGGTCCACAGACGGAGGATATTTTCGTGGATGGAGGATCTCGTTGTGGTTGCTTGACGGTTTCCGATCGTCGACGACGGAAACACGTAAGATGAGAAGCCATGCTAGTTTTTTGGCGGCCATTTTAAAATGTTCGGCAGGCGTAGTCGTCGCCTCGAGTTTTCGGAACGGTATTTTAAATGTTTAAAAGGGACGTTGGGCAATGGGAAACAGACAGCAGTGAATCGGACAGTGAACATTGATCAATGAATGATGGAAATTGAGCATCGAATGATGAGCATCGAGTATTGGATCATTTTATATTAAAGCACAACTCGTCGGTGCCCTTACAGCGTGCTCAATAGGTGTAAAGCTTTAACTTTATTCGGATCTACAAATGCATAGTAATTTGCGGCGGGTTCTATACGAAATTCATCGTCTCTATAATGCATTTCATGGACTCGCTAATAACCTCCATCGAATTCAGCTAATTGCGGACCGACTGTGATGGGTTCCAGCATCGTCGACATTGAATTCTACAGATCCGGGACAACTGAATCGGAGTTAATGAATCACGATCGATTCCCTTTGAGTTTTGTTTATTCCCCCGGTATTTATCTCGGTCACGGGAAACCAACGCCGCGATGTTAATACGAATGGTCGATGGTTTATATCCACATTTGCCATTATTATTTATAAAATATTATATTTCCCGAATCAGCGTATACCTTGCACCAAATATCGCGCGATTTCAAAGCTATCTCGATCGATATTTTTTAATCAGTTGCAAATTGCTATTCTGTACCAGCCGTTTTCAATTTCTCCCTTTCATTAGATTTTATTTTTTTATTAATTTTGCGACAATATATTCCCTAGTTTCGAGCGTGGGAAGTCGAGACCAAACGTGTGAGAGTAAACACGCGATAATTATTGGTAAATAACGAAATCGAGATAATTTTAAATATCCCTTTATTTTTAATCTCTCGGTACTATAATTACCCATCGGCAACTAACGTGTGCGCCTGGAATAACTGCAAGTAGATCGAAGTTTAATAACACGGTCGCTGTCAATAACGTTTCGCGTATTCGTTCGGCCGGTAACGCGTAATTTCGGATCGCGTTCGAAATAATTTCATATCTGTTAATTCAGCTATATTGTTTGCAATTTGCCTGCAGTACGTTTCCGATCGACGCGGCTGTAATTATCCGAAAATTTGTAACAATAAAATCAGCGAATCTGGTACAATTCTGATATTACGCGTCTCGCGATACGCTCGTACTTACAATCCTATTATACCGAATATTAAAGCAATCAAAGGGAATTGCTCGTGATACAACGTGAATTAAGAAAGGTGAATTTCGTTGATAATTTACGAATATCGTTAATATATACGCACACGTGTTTCTGCGTAACAACGTTTCCTCCGATTTTTCTCTCGATTTTTCTCGCGTGTCTCTCACGACCTGTTATACAAAGCTCGTTGGAAATTTCACGGTGTTAAATTTCGCGAGATAAGAGATACAATACGGGTCCAGATTGTACGGATAAACGTCTCGATAAGCCGCGAGTATGGGAGCGAGACTTAGGCTCGTTGTCAGTGGGTATTGGCGAGGGAAACGGCGAGTGGCGGATTTTTTTTCATTCGCACTTATTTGCATTAGTGAACGCGACAGCGGGAGAAAGAAAGACCGGAATTTACGGTTAAATTTAGCGAAGGATGATTAAGGTAACGATCGGTTAATACGTTGAATCGCTTGTTCGTTTTGCGCAGGCGCTGGACACTTCCGTGTATCGTTTTACCCGCTCGAGAATGTTAATGAGGGAGGCCACGATTATATTAATATTTCGTGAAACACGATCCGTGGGGTACCAGGCTTTTAAGAGTTTAAAATACGCGCCAAGTTATAAATCTTGACGGGCCAATGGCGTTCCACTCACGTCACTTCACCTTCCGCTGCCATTATGGTTCTCTATTTTATAGAAATGGAGTATTCGCTTGTGCCTCGTAATTTCTTTGTTTTTTTTTTTTAATCACGACTGCAGTCTTATCTGAGATATGCAGTATTCGAGGAATTTAAAGTCTCTGAATAATTTTGCGAATAGCGGATTTGCATAGAATATTTTGCGAATAATTCGGTGATACGATCTTTTGTTTTTTTTTCAAATCTATAGTATTGCTATTGATATTATTTAATTCATACTTCTATCGGTGTTACTATTCACGTTTTGCGTTAATATTATTAACCCAAATGTCAAAATATTCATGGGAATAATTTATTTTTTTAGAATGAATGCTGTTTGGAATATAGCGAAAAATAATTTTAGCATTGCTATCGACGTAGCATATATTTTTTAATCCAGAAAATTTTCCTCGATTTCTTATTTTCAATTGCTTAAAATATACTCGATGTCTCGTTATTATTGTTTTTTGCCCGCAAAGGGTTAATATTTGCTATATAAATAATTATTCTCCCTAAACTCCCGTAAAAGATACCTCATTTCAATCGTCTAATTTTATTCTTTTCATTTATTTCAGATATGTATTAATTTATATCTCTGAATCGTCGAGGTTGGTAAGTTTGTCTGTCACAATTATTTTTATCGCAAATATTTCTTCTACTCGAACAACCCAAAACGCAATATCCAAGACAATCTTATTATCAGTTAATTATTCAGAATCCAAGTCTCCCGATGTCTCTTCTCTCCGAAGCTAAAAATCTCAGTCGCGAGAACTTTTTTCTCGCGATAGCAAAGAGGAATCCCGGGATACGGATGGATGCGACACCCAAAGGACACGGCGTCGCGACGCGTCGTTGCGAATCGCCGGAAGATGGCGCGACGAACGGAAGCCGGTGGGACCCGTTTCCAGCTCGTAATTTCGTATTCGCGCCTCTTCCGATTCCCTTATTCCCCTTCCGGGTCGATCGTTCTCCCGTTTCACCGGCATAAAGCCCCGATGAGTGGATAAAATTGGTCGGGAGGAAATTCGAGCCGGACAATAAGCTTGGGAATCGAGCTGGCGGCGAACCTCGCACGGTCATCCGCTCGTTTCGCCATTTTCCAGCTCACGTCTAACCCCTGTCGTCCGTTTATACGTCTCGAGGGTCGAAATCACTCTGACGACCCGCGAAGATGGAACGGCGAATCGCTTTATTTCTGTGTTTATTCCGCCTCTACCTCTGTGTTTTATTTTCCGCTGGATGCTCGCGATCGGTTCCTTGGGTAACGTGAATTTTACAAGGGTCCCGGGGATCTTTGGTCAAACAGCCTCGGATGGCGAGGCCGATGAATTATTCATGATGCGTTTTGGGGGACGAGTAAGAAGAAATATTAAATAAATTTTTCCCGCTCCGTTGTTTCTCGCGTTACAGAATTCTTTTCACCGTTGAATTGTTATTTATTTTTTATGTTTCGTCTTTATGATACGTATATGATTTTACTTTTTACAGATATATCTTTTTCTAATTTTAGTTTATTTATTTATTACCGAATTACTTATTTTTTTGTATTTCTGTGCATTTCTGTGTTTCTATTGAGTAATCTTTCTTTTTTTAAGTAACCCTTTGTTCTTTTAGAAAGAAGACATGTCTGGAAAATAAAGAGGCAGCAAATTCGTGGAATTTTTATCGAGGTAAGATAATAATGTAAAAAAATACACTCATTTCACCGTGTAATTTTGAAGATCATGCTTAACATTAGAGCAATAAACATATGCCTAAATATAGCGCATGCAGATAACAATAATTAATATAGTACGATGAAAGTAATTAAACACGTATAATTAGATTAGCCTGATTAAAAGCCACCGTTAATTTTCCTCTGAAAAATTTTCAAGTCCGTTCTTTTAATTACTTTATTAACCCTTTGCACTCGAGAGGCAAGTCGCCATTTAATCAAATTCTGAAGATTGATATATAAAAATATCCGACGATAGGTGGAATGTTGAAATATAATAATTTTTATTCCTAATTTACCGCTTTAAAAATGTCCTCGACTTTATGGTAGAGAATCTTCGAATTACTATTTTTAAAAGATCGTCGACTGCAAAGGGTTAACTCAAATCTCTAACGTTCTAATTGCTCGTATTCGATTTAATTCTAGATTGAAATAAATCAGTCCTCGAATAATCCTAAAAATGGTGGAATCGAATATTATGTTACGCAGAGACGCTACGCGTCTCAGCGAACGTCACCATGATGGCCGGTAACGTTCGTTCCTCGAGAAGTCGCTCGGCGTCGCGGTGTCGTAACGAAAGCGCCGTTCTCTCCTTGGAAAAACTCGAAAGGAAATTAGAAGCATTGGCTATTGCACAGGAATTCTGGCCGGATCGTATCGCGTTTCCAGGCACTTGTTACCAAAGGCCAAATATTTCTCTGCGCGATGATCATATCTGTAACACGCGCGCTCGGAAATAAATATATCCATACGTCGTGGTAAATCTATTACAAAAACTGTTTAACTACCTGTATCATTATCACCGCCGCATCGGACAGCTCTAACACGTTTGATCGTTAAACCGAGCCGCTGCTTTCCTCCCAAATTAAATATCATCGAGTGCAGATGTACGCGTAATAACACGACTATAAATCACCAACACTACGCCGTTCCGCGTCTACACGGTTGTTCCATTAAACCAATTTCCTTCCAGCAATAAGTTTCCTCGCACTCGTGTCCGACTGCAGGGGTGAATACCTTCTTGAGGGTGATCACCGCGTATCAAGTGTACATCGTGTAACAAGCATAACGAGCAGAGAAAGGCGCGCTTTCACGTTGCTATTATTCCCAACACCGATTATTAGAACGCCACCATGCCAACTAATAGGAACTATGCGTCAAAGAACAGAACGAGGTTCCCGTCAAACTTTCACCTGTGAAACGACGTTGTTCGTTCACCGTCGACCATTGAGATTGTGTCAAATATTCCGGTTTTTATTTGACTACAATTTGGTCAAATTATTCTGGACTTTTTATTTCACTCGCCGATGGAATTTTAAGTGTGAAATTAGTTTTATAAGTTGTCTACGTATGCTGTATTTACGAATAAGAGTGTAACTCGAAGACATTAATACTAATCTATATGACTAATGAACTAGTCGAAATGATGGTTTTTGTTACTGTAATTTACTTAAAACATGCAGTAGTTTTTGAGAAAATTAATAGCTACTTTTACCCATGTGGAAATTATACTTAATTTTCTAGCCTGTCTATCGTGAAGTTATTATTATCGTTATATATGAACAATACTGTGTATCACAGTTAAGTGCACATTATGGTGTGGTAGATCTAGTGTTCTAGTATTCTAAACGAAGTAGAAGCTTCAAAAAATAGAACAACAGGAAACACCGAGGAAAAGTCTATACATATATCGGGAGAAAAATTGCAGAGACGAGCGATTAAGATGGTAATTTTTATAGTTTGAAAAAGAGCGATTTTATCGTTGATCGTACGATTTTATTTCCACGACGATATCCAATCCTTGGTGTAATAAAAAAAAAAACCGGGTTGGAAATGGTTCGCGACGTGTAAACCTGCAAAGGAATTAGTCCGCCTGCGCGGTATTGAAAAATTGTACCGCCAGAGGGCGCAGCTTTGTTTTAATCTTACGGTATCGATGCGGAACATTGTTGTTGCTCCCCGGGGGATTTGCGGGTAATCCTGGCTTTTCAGACACGGCGGGACGAGTTTTTATTACACGCAAGCGGGTCGCGACAGACGTTCGATATTTTAAACGGATGGCAGGACGATCAATNACCTGCAAAGGAATTAGTCCGCCTGCGCGGTATTGATCAATCGAGGTTTCGTTCCAGCCACCGTTCCCACGGAAATCGTCGGGAGTAACGATATCAATGCATAATCGAACCTGCCGATATAATACCGAATTAATTTCCACGATCGCGAGCGGTGAATTTAATATCGGCATTAGAAACGTATGCACTCGGATTGGATTTTATTTCCGCTCGCGTGTACGTCACTCGTTTGTTTGTTCGTTTGCTTATCTCTTCGCTATAATTTTCGGAAACATTCATTTCCGAATATATTATCCCCTTTCTTCTTCTCTTTTTTGTTCGTGTTCATTTTTATTCCCTCGGTTATTTGTTCGCTCCTTGTTTTTCTTCATAATGAAAGTACGTTAATTGGTTTTCGTCGACGGGATTAATCAAAACGCGTTTGCATTTCCTTTTTCCTTTTTGAGTGGAAAATACGGAATTATTACGAGGAAGTAAAGAAGAAAATAGAAGGAAATGTTTTATACGTCGTTTTCAGTGTCGTCGATGAAGATCGACAGATTTTATCCGTGTGATCAACAGGACGATAGAGTCCGTGATTTCGTCGATATTTTCGCGATGTAAATAGCCACGTAATGATCGAGAGTTGACATGAATTGATCACTTCGACAGTTGTAGATACCGTGTGCTTAATATGACAGTCTGTGACTCAAGGAGGTCGATATGGGATTTAAGTGGATTAATGTAAATGGAATCATTATCGATGCGATTTCACGCCCTTGATTCGGTAACCGATGAAATCAAGATTTTTGGATTTATGGTGGATTAGATATTAAATTTTGTTCCTCAGTTTTGGGTAATTCCAACGAATGGGAATTTGATCGGTGATCTTGTAACACGTAATTAATATGAATTAAATTAGAAAGAATTAATTTGCAAAAATGAGCTATTAAATTACAGAAATTCAATTCAATTTGTTCTTGATTAATAATTGCTGTGAAACAGGATCTATATTCGTAGTAAAATGTCAATTAGAAAGCGAGGTATCAAGTCGCATAGTAGTAGCTAATTTAATCGCTTCTAGTAAAGAAGATACGACACAATTTAAGCTGTCAGCAAATATTAAGTGCAAAGTGAAATACTAAATTGCCGAAATATAACCAGTCTGCTTATATCTAGTACAAGAGGCACAATTTATACCGGTGAAAAGTATTAAATAGAAAGTGAAATATCAAATTACAAAAGGAAAGAAACACAAATAATTTATGCCTAATTAATACAGGAACCGAGATAAAACTTGTATCGATGAAAATTATTACCTAGGAAGCAAAATATTAAATCATTAACATGCGGAAGATGCAATTCTGATAACTCGAACATCTCGATACATGACTAATTAATTTACCATAATTAATCGTAATCAACATAAAATTAATTGAACATAATTGATTATAAATAAAAAGTCGTTGAAAGAAAAATTACGCAATTAACATACATATAGTTTTAATACTACAAGCACCAAATAATTTACATCGACTGAAATGATCAACAAGAAAGTAAGATATATTATTAAATCACGGAAATAAAATTAATTTCTTCGTCTGTGGTATAAATGGCGAGTTATAATTTGAATGTATATAAATATTGCTTGTAATACGTATAATATTAAATCGCAGAAGTACACAGGTAGTTTGTTCATCACCAATAGACGTGAGGCGTCTGATGATCTGAAGACACAGCGTGTTATGGGATATTAATGGTTCAATTAATAATAGAAGTACAACTCTGTCAGGCTACTGGCCAAAGAATGGGTAATAGATTCACGTGCTAACAAGGTTGAACGAAGGGCAGCCGTGGAGGGTCAATAAAAAGAAAATAGGCGAGGAAGGGTGCTAATTTATGAACGCTATATAGCGCGTGTGTCGGTGACAACAATTAATTATCTGCTTGCACATAAATACGGCACGACACGCGTCCTCCTTCTTCTTCAATCTCTAAATCATCTTCGTGGCTGAAAATCCCCGAGTACACCTGCAAAAGAATAAATATACGTTAATGTCGGAAGAAAACTGCACGTCCCTTCTGCGATGGTATGAAAAGTGTAATAACGTTCGGGAGACCGAGCAAAGGCGACATCCTTTGAAATTGCATGTTATCCTTGTATACGATTAACATCATGCGGAATATTTTCTCCAGTTTTGTTATATCTTTTGCAGAAAACATTGTTTCGGTGTGGAACGGAATTTACATAAAATAAAACTAGGAAATTTTATGGACTAGAATATAAATTGTCAACGCCTATGTTGAAAAACTACGGAAAAACGAAAGTAGGATTCATATCAAAATTTTAGTTCTTGGAAATTTAAAGAGGTTTGAAAGAAATTTTTGAAAAATTTAGGAATATTTAGAGGAACAAAGTTGGAATAAAAATTTCGAAAATTTTGGGAGATACAAGAAGATACAATTTCTTATCTCTTTATTTTTTATACTAATTCACACATAAGTTATTGAGATAATAATTTAATATCTTGTGGAGAAAATATTTTCAATTTTTGGCAGATTTGATTAAGTATAGGTATCGCAAAATAAAATACAATATTTTTTTATGACCATTTTATCAAAGAAATTTTTCCGTGTTAGTCACCAGATGGCTTATGGTATTTTCCAGTGACATAATCTTCACGATTTGGTAACGTAGAGTCAAAGTAGAGATACCAAACAACAGCAAACGTCATGTAAAACGCTTATCAGACCACACGACTTTGTTGACTTCAGATCTGATCGAATCTCATAATCGCTTCGATTAGGAAGACACACTCTACACCATCTGGTAAACAGATTCAACAGAACCTAACATTTAGTCTTCTAAAAATGATGGTATATCTATTTATATAATTGTAAACAGACGTTTTCACGTGTATCTACTTCAGAAACTTGTTTGTCCGAATATCGTAAAAACAATGGAAAAAATTGAGCTTGCGTATGAGATCTGGTAAACAATATCTATCTCTTCTGAAGATTTCGGAATGATCACCTTGTATTTCGAGATGTTTTCGAAAGAAAAACTGCTCGAGACCTCGAAATATTTTTGACTCTCGAGAGGCCTGGAAATCTTCGACGTTTCCAGAAATATAGCTCGGGTACGAATTTTACACGGAATAAAAATTTTAATTCGAAGAAAAGGAAGAGATAGATATTGGTTAGGAGGATAATCGGAGTAAATAATCGCGTAGACTCACGGTTGACGCGGCGAATATCTAAAATTAAGAGACGCTTCCTCGATTCTCTGTTATATCGGGTACACACACACACACTCACATATACGCATATCGCGATGAAACCCGAATAGCTGAAAGACCAACACCGTTTCATCCCGTGTAAATTTACGCGATTTGTATTCCGCGAGCATCCTCCACGTTTAATTAACTGCACAGCGTGATACGATGCGTTGTCTGTTATTGTCTACGCGTATGTAAATGATCGAGCCAGTATTGTTACACCTGTTCGCGATAATCATGTTTCGAGAATGCTACCTGTTTGTACAATGCATCTCTCAACTTTGTCGCTTCAGACCTCCCGGGTGTCTTTCCTCGGAAACGGGATAAGGAACTTTATAAGAAAATTAATTTGCCTATAATTTTTTTTAATTAAAACCAACTTTGAATATATACATTTTACAAATGGCCGAGGGAAATTGGTTTCTAGCCTTAGATTTAGTTCTGATCTAGATCTAGGTCGGAAAATTTAGGAAATTTCCAGGAGTTTAGAGTTTAGACAAATATTTGAGTATTGTGAATTAAATTTGTTGATTTTTATAATTCCGATTTCTATTTGGTCTTAATGGTATCGAAGATTGTGTAAAATGTAAATGTAAAAATTAGACGGATGTTGTTGTACAGTTAGTATACACTCCAGATACCAATTATTGGGTAAAACCCTGTCGATTATGTGTAATAAAAATCAGATGTCATTTTGATTCCAAAACAGTGATAAAATTAACGTACATGTTTACTTGTTTTCAATAGTCGGACAGATACGGTGTCTTCTAAGATGTTTACGAAATTATTGTAATTGCTCAATGATAAGATTGTATATTTTCATTTTGTTATATAACACACGCATATAATATCTTTCATATATATAAAAATACATATAAACGATGTTATAAATCTCGTTAGAGTTTTATTAAAATTTGCTATTTAAATTCAATTAATTTTGTATAAATTAGAATGTTCTGCGTTTTCTCCGACGTTTTATCAAACGAAATTTTCTTCGCGAAATTCATGAGCTGTAAATTCTTGGAATTCAGCGCGATAAATCCTAAGAGTTTACCATAATTGTTTCCGAAGTGCTCTCCGAAGGCAGGATTTTACGACAACTTTCGTTGAAATTCAGGATACGTTATGCCGTGTTTATGCCGTCATTATGTACCTAAAATCTCGGGGATACAATTCTCAACACCCACCTGAATTTGCGAAACAGCAATTTTCGAGTACGATTGTCTATAAAACGAGTCTACGTAAATGACACCGTGGAAATATATACAATGAGAGAAGCACGGTGCTTCTCGGGAATAACGAGTCATTAAACTCCTTGTAAAATTGCGCATAACCGAGAAATGGGAGTTGTAAAGCACGAGGATTTGAACAACTAGCGCCACTGTCGCACGTAATAAGAACCGAACGTTTCAAACGAAAATTCGTTTCTCATCGAGACATAAAAAAAGAAAAAAATAATTCCCTCTTGTCCACATAAATTACTTTTTCCCTTCTTCAACGAAATCTTTTCGGAAACCTTATATTTTCGCGAAAATCGTGTTTTTTTAATTTTCAAATCGCAACAAGTTACGAACTTCGAACTTCAATATTAGAGGAACGATTTTGTTCGTTACTCAGTTGGTAATGAGGGAAACGAGTTCATGATAATTTTAACTCGGTCACCGGATGAAGATTAATATTTGGCCGGTTTTTCTCGTAGAGTAGAAAAGTTTCGTCGGTCAGCAACACGTTGTTTTTGTCACAGGAGTGCGTCCTTCTGTTCACCGGTGACGCAACTCTCGGCTGAATGCATGTACTCGCGTTGCGCCGCATTTTCCGCCGTCCGACGAAATTCTGTCCGCTCGTTTTCTTCCTTTTCCGTCTGTCTCCTCTCGCGAGCGCTTCACGCTTCGTTGAAAAGGAGAAAAATCACAGCATCTACAGTAGACGTCGAGTTTAGGGGTCTGAACGTACTTTGAGCGTGACACCGAGGAGAGTCTTTGCTGTTAGGCGCCCTCTCTTGTCATATCACCCAAATAAAGTTTCGTCTGCGAGCCGTAAGTGACCGCGAAAGGTGTCACGTTTGATTTAATTATTAACCACCGAGAGAACTTTCGAATACGTTTTCTAATACAATTTCTTTTAACACGTAGAACGGAATTATTAATAATCTGGGTAAAGCAAGCTACAGAAACTAGCGTTTTATTGGATTTACAGTCACGAGGACTGAAATGAGTAATACGAAGGAAATCACGTGTCGAAGTGCGGTATAATATATAATAAAATGTAAATTTCGTCTAAAATTTAAACATGATTCTGCTTCAACAATCAATTATTCATTATCTACAGGAACGACACATTGGTAAATTTGTTCAACCCATTGTTTTTCGTACCTCGATTAATATTATTATACACAGTGCGTCGATAATTGTCGGCAAACATCCATCCGTTTCTGGAAGCCAGCAGCACAAAAATCCCCGTTAAATAATTACCAATATAACCACGAAAGAACGTAAAACACTCGAATGCAACGCAACGTTCGATTCGGAATATGACGCAACAGAGGCACAAAGAATGAATTAATAAAATATGCAAATATTAAAACACGAATCAGGAAAAAAAGATCAATGTCCCATTAAATGTCTCGCCACGGAATTAAGCAACAATGACATAATTATTTACCAAAATATTTCGAATAAGATCGAATACAACCTCAAATTCATCAAGCGGCAAAACGGATAAAGAAAGTTGTTTATCGTGTCTGAAATATTAATGAACGTCGGTAAATAACAAACACGGGCAATAACGGGCCTCGTTATCGGTAAGAAAACAATGGCGCAGAGGATAGGCGGAGCGTGTATTGAATCGCAGCGCGTTCGATAATTTAATTAATAACAGGTCCCCGCGTGGCTGAGCACGGCGAAACGCATTAGAGCAAATTAACAAATGAATCCCGCGGGGGCTGTAAAAGTCGGCTTTATTTATCGTCCTCGAAGACGCCATTGCGCCCGTTCGAAAGGAAAAACGCGCTCGCCATCTATCGGTCGTTAATCAAAACACGCGCGTTCATTCCTCTGCGCCATCTATCAGGCGTTAATTGAAACACGCGCGCATATTCCTCTGCGCCATCTATCGACCGTGAATCGAAGCACACGCCCGCCATCTATCAGCTGTGAATCGAAACACGCGCGTGCCATCTATCGGCTGTGAATCG